>JAKTUG010000024.1:0-238797 GCA_030556545.1 Kodamaea sagamina | reverse complement strand
GGGGCAGGGGGCGGTAGGGGGAACGGTGCCTGGTAAAATTTAATGAGAAGTTGTCGTTGGAAAAACAGCGAAACACTAACTTTATAGGAAATGTTGTGTGCGGGCGGGAATTGTTTTTCTTTGTTGGCGAGAAAGGGGTGCCAAATAAAGTGCACTAATTTGGTGGTAGGGAAAAGATTCGGGAATAAGAGGGAGGATGGTGGGGAGGTTCGATTAAAGAGTGGGATTTTGGATGGTTTGAGGAGGAGAGGATGTTCCGAATGTGGTAGGATGTAGTAACTTAATGAGTACTTTTTCACAGTAGATGTTTCCAGTGATGAAAAACCTTATTGACATGTGCCGAAAAATTACATAGGGAAAACCCATGAAGGCCCATCGCTTAGCAGTATGCTTTCCCGGACAGGGAACACTCTACAATCAATTGCTAGGTGGGATTGCGCGGCTCCGGCCGGTGCTCCAACCTAAACTTGACGAGATCGACGAGGCTCTAGGGGAAAAGTTTAGCGACAGGTTGTTTGAAGAGCCCCGCGAGGCCTGGCTCATGGACACCAGCAACGCGCAGCCCGCGATTCTCGCGACCAGCATGCTCATATTGGAGGCGCACAGGCACCTTGGGGACAATGTGATGGGGCAGTGTGGGTACTTGATGGGCCACCTGCTTGGGGAGTACACAGCACTCGTAGCCCTGGGAGTGTTCAGTCTCGGGAGCGGAGTGAAAATCGTGCGGCGGCGCGGGCGGTTGCTTAACGAGCGAGTTGCAGGGCCGGGGATGGGGATGGCCGCGCTTGTAGTGCGCGGGCAAAAGTTGCGGGCTGTGGAGGAGCGCGCGCGCGAGCGCGGCGTTCTCTCCGCGGTGAACTCGCCGCAGCAGGTGGTGGTCGCGGGCGCGCAGCACGAGATTCTGCAGTTTGTGCTGCTGCTCCCGCGCACGCTCGTGGCGCGCGCGGTACCGCTCGCCGCGAAAATCCCCTTCCACAACGAGCGCTTGCGCGCGGTGGAACACGACTTGCACGGGTACATGTTGGATCAGCCCATTGGCGAGCAGGCGGTGCCGATCGTGCTGAACGTGACGGGCGAGGTGAGTAGGGACGCGAGGGAGAGCATTGCGCGCACGGTGATGGCGAACCATGCGCCGGTGCAGTGGTTGAGGGGGTTGCAGTTGTTGGAGGGGGAGGTTGACTGGGTGGTGAATGTTGGGCCTGGGGGGGTTTTGGGGGGGTTTGTTAGGGGGATGGATTTTGGGGTGAGAGAATTGCAGGCGAACGAACGAATGAACGAACGAACGGAGTGAGTGAGTAAGTGAGTAAGTGAGTGAGTGAGTGAGTGAGTGAGTTAGTAAGTGAGTGAGTGAGTGAGTGAGTAAGTGAGTGAGTGAGTGAGTGAGTGAGTTAGTAAGTGAGTGAGTGAGTGAGTGAGTGAGCGAGCGAAAGAAACAATTTCTAAGGTAGTGAGTAATAGAGTGAAAGATTTAGTGACTTCGGTACAACATGTAAAGTAGAACGAATAATTCAGTGAGTTTGCAGAGTCTTGAGTAGATAAAGAATGTTTGTAAAGCAGTGAGTAGAGCAGAGAGTAATAGAGTGAATTTAGAAAACAATTAAGTGAGTAAGTGAATGAGCGATACAGACTATTTGTCAGGTAATATAGAGTGATATTTGCGGTAGTACATTTTGTTATGTACTGGAAAATAGAGTAGTTTAGTGAGTTTGCAAAGTAGTGAGTCTGTTTGTAGAGTAGTGACTAAAGTACTGAGTAATAGAATGAATTTAGGAAGTAAATGAGTTAAGTACTGAGTAATAAAGAGAATTTAGTGAGTAAATGCGTTAGTGAGTGAGTGAGTGAGCAATGGAGATAATTTGTTAAACAATAATAGAGTGAAAATTAAGTAGTGGTAGAATTTTTCATGTATTGAAGAATAGACTAAGTAACTTAGTGAGTGACAGTATTTGGCAGTATTTGTAATATTTTGAAAAAAGAGTGAGTAATTTAGTGGGTGGTGAGATAGTCCGTAGAGTACTGATTCAAGTAGTGGGTGATGAGATAGTCCGTAGAGTACTGATTCAAGTAGTGGGTGAATGAATTTAGTGAGTGATTGAATTTAGAGAGTGATTGAATTTAGTGAGTGATTGAATTTAGTGAGTGATTGAATTTAGTGAGTGATTGAATTTAGTGAGTGATTGAATTTAGTGAGTGAATGAGTAAAGTAGTGAGTGAGTGAGCGTGTGAGTGAGTGAGCGGTTTAGACTATTTGTTAGGTAAGAGAGTGATAATTTAGTTAGTGGCAGAAATTGTTAGTATTGAAAAAAGAGTGAGGAATTTAGTGAGTGGTGATGGGGCAATTTTAGAATACTGATAGTGATTGGTGATGGAGCAGTTTTAGAATAGGATAGTGAGTAGTAGATTGAACTTAGTGAGTAAATGAGAAAATTAGTTAGTTGTACAGTGGGTGTTAGTGAGTGAGTGAGATAGAGGCTATTTGTAAAATAGAGTGATTAGTTATTGAGTTGTACAATTTGTAGTACAACAAATAATTTAGTGAGTGGCAGGGTTGTGAGTCAGGTTGGGAGTAGTGAGTAAAGTTGTGAGTAGTAAAGTGGTTTTGAAAAGTAATTGAGTAAACTGGTGGGTGAGTGAGTGAAGTAGCTAGTAAAAGAATGAATAATTAAGTGAGTGAGAGGGAAAAGTCAGTATGATATTAGCGAGAAAACCTTGAATTAACAGAAAATTTTTTGAGTAGGCAATTGAACTGTGAGTAATAAATTTAGTGAGTGGTGAGAAAAGTAGTTATGGAGAGTAATTTAGTGGGTGGGTGGGATGAAACTGTTTTTAGTGGTGAGTACTAGTAATTTAGCGAGTTCTCGACTGTACAAGTGTGTGTAAGTGAATTTGCGCATATTTGTTATAGGAAAGAGTGGACGATTCGCTGGTTCGTTTATTGACTTACTGACTGGAAAATTGTACTCTGTTTTCAACACCATACTTCCGCAAATACATACTGTCACATATCCATATTGCTGCAAATGATAATCAGTAAATCTTGACAGCATCCATAGTTCAAGTTCAATCCCAACTGATTGTTTGTTTGGATCCAAAATTGGGTCGTTAATTATACCTTTACTTCTGATCTACTGTATTATCACGTTAAGTCCCACCATTCGTGAAAAATCAAAGTATGGGAATTTACGAGGCGGTAAAACGTTCCTAACATCGGAAAATCCCAACAATCGTAACTCTATATATTCCTGTTTCTTTCGTTCTTTGTATTCTGTGGTGTGTCTAACCGTGTATACTTCATTATCTGAAAATCAGATTAGAGATTTCCCATCTGAATTGTTCACAATCACAAAACTTTTCACTATCAGGTACTCTTAATCTTAATCGTAAACGAAAAATTTGCATCCAAATCGTGAAAATTCGTCACTAAACGAACAGGAGATCGTTGAGTCATAGTAGCTTTCATGAGTCTTCATATTAAGATTAAACCATTTAAACCATTTAAACTCTTAGCTCATAAAGGATTGCCCCAGGTAGGGCCCAAAATGAACCACCACCTCAAATCTAATCCAATAATAACCACCCTCAGCTCTCTTCCAACATCTCACTGAAAATTTTGAACATAATCACTTCTTCTACTTCACAATTCAAACAATCTCAATCTCCCTATCACGGCCCACTTTTTCAACTCCAATGGTCCACCCACCAAAATCACCACCACACTCACTCACTAAGTACTCACTCACTAAAAACTCACTCACTAAAAACTCACTCACTAAAGTAATCACTCTATTTCCAATACTTTACAAGCCACTCACTATACTACCTGTCTATTAATACCTAGCAAACTGCCTCTATTGCTCACTTACTTACTCACTCACTTCTCTCTCACTCACTCAATTACTCACCCACTCACTCACCCACTCACTAATTCCGTTCGTTCGCTTGTTCATTCGCTCGTTCAACAGAGTCAAAACCCAAAACTATAAAACCCACCAATTCGCCCACTTTTTTTCCACCAAAAATGACTGCCACTTTGATTGACGGCAAGGCCATTGCCTTACAGCTCCGCAACAGGATCCACGCCGAGATCGAGCAGATCCAGGCCAAGCACTCCGACTTCAAGCCAAAGTTGACGATTGTTCAGGTTGGCGGCCGCGCCGACTCGCTGACCTACGTCAAGATGAAGTTGAAGGCCGCACAGGAAGCGCTGATTGACTGTGAGGTCGTCAACTTGCCCGAATCCACCACCGAGTTCGAGTTGTTGAACGTGGTCAAGAAGTTGAACGACGCGATTGATGTTGACGGTATCTTGGTGCAGTTGCCGTTGCCAGCTCACATTGGCGAGAAAAAGGTGACGAGCGCCGTTTTGGCGTCCAAGGACGTGGACGGTTTCGGTCCATATAACGTTGGTGAGTTGTACAAGAAGGGCGGAAACCCAACCTTCTTGCCGTGCACACCAAAGGGCATCATCGAGTTGTTGGAGCAGTCCCACGTGGCGATTGCCGGTGCCAACGCGGTGGTTTTGGGCAGATCCGACATTGTGGGCAAGCCAATTGCCCAGTTGTTGAGCAAGCAGAACGCAACCGTCACCACGTTGCACTCGCAGACCCCACAGAAGCAGGTGGAGTTGTTTTTGTCACAGGCGGACATTGTCGTGGTTGCCATTGGGCAGCCTGGGTTTGTCAAGGGTGAGTGGTTGAAGGAGGGTGCTGTCGTGATTGACGTGGGCACCAACTTTGTCGAGGACGCGACCAAAAAGTCGGGTTCGCGCATGGTTGGCGACGTCGACTTTGCCTCTGCCGAGCACCGTGCTGCGTTGATCACGCCAGTTCCAGGTGGAGTCGGGCCAATGACTGTTGCCTGTTTGCTTGATAATGTCATTATTGCTGCCAAGAACCACTATGCTCAGAACAACCAAACTCCTCAGTTCACCAACCCATTGAAGTTGGACTTGTTGAAGCCTGTCCCTTCCGACTTTGAAATCTCGAGAGCACAACAGCCAAAGAAAATTACTGACGTTGCTTCTGAAGCTGGTATCTTAGACTCCGAGTTGGAGCCTTTTGGTGCCTACAAGGCAAAGGTTTCCTTAAAATTGTTGGACCGTTTGGAAAACAAGAGAAATGGTAAGTATGTTTTGGTCACCGGTATCACCCCAACACCTTTGGGAGAGGGTAAGTCGACCACGACCGTTGGTTTGGCGCAGGCGTTGGGTGCGCACTTAGGCAAGAACGTGTTTGCGAACGTCAGACAGCCATCTATGGGTCCTACCTTTGGTATCAAGGGTGGTGCTGCTGGTGGTGGGTACTCGCAGGTGATTCCAATGGACGAGTTCAACATGCACGTCACCGGCGACATCCACGCCATCACCATGGCCAACAACTTGTTGGCCGCGGCCATCGATACCAGAATGTTCCACGAAAACACACAGAAGGACGGGCCTTTGTACAAGAGATTGGTGCCTGTTGGCAAGAAGGGCCGCAAGTTTTCTCCCTCCATGTTGAGAAGATTGCGCAAGTTGGGCATTGACAAGACTGACCCAGACTCCTTGACTCCAGAGGAAGCTGGCCAGTTTGCTCGTTTGGACATTGACCCGGAAACCATCACCTGGAGAAGAGTTGTCGACTGTAACGACAGATTCTTGAGAGGAATCACTGTCGGCCAGGCTCCTACTGAAAAGGGCCATGTTAGAGAGACCGGGTTCGACATCACCGTGGCCTCCGAGTGTATGGCTATTTTGGCCTTGGCCAACTCTTTGGAGGACATGCGTGAAAGATTGGGTAACATGGTCGTGGCCTCTTCCAAGGCCGGTGTTCCAATCACCGCAGAGGATATCGGTTGTGCTGGTGCCTTGACTGCTCTTTTGAAAGATGCCATTAAACCAAACATCATGCAAACCTTGGAAGGTACCCCAGTTTTTGTCCATGCCGGTCCATTTGCAAACATCTCGATTGGTGCTTCGTCCATCTTGGCCGACAAGATGGCCCTTAAGTTGGCTGGTACATCCACCGACTTGAACGACGAAGAGAGAAAGCAGCAAGAAGGTTACGTTGTCACCGAGGCCGGTTTCGACTTCACCATGGGTGGTGAGAGATTCATCAACATCAAGTGCAGATCGTCTGGTTTGGTTCCCGACGTTATCGTTATTGTTGCTACTGTGCGTGCTTTGAAGGTGCACGGCGGTGGTCCAGAAGTCAAGGCTGGTGCCCCATTGGCCGCAGCGTACACCGAGGAGAACACCGAGTTGTTGAGAGTCGGATGCTCCAACTTGGCCAAGCACATTGCCAACGCCAAGACCTACGGCTTGCCTGTGGTTGTCGCCATCAACAAGATGTCGTCCGACAGTGCTGCCGAGCACGAGATCATCAAGGAGGAGGCCTTGAAGGCCGGTGCTGCCGACGCCATTGTGTCCAATCACTGGGAAGAGGGTGGAAAGGGTGCGGTCGACTTGGCCAACGGTGTCATCGAGGCCGCCAACTCCATCGACAGAGACTTCAAGTTCTTGTACGATGCTGAAGGACCTTCTGTTGAGGAGAAGATTGCGTCGATTGCCAAGGAGATGTACGGTGCTGGCGAGGTGGAGTTCTTGCCAGAGGCACAAAAGAAGATCGACACCTACACCAAGCAGGGGTTCGGCAACTTGCCTATCTGTATCGCCAAGACACAGTACTCGTTGTCGCACGACGCTGCCTTGAAGGGTGTTCCTACTGGGTTCAAGTTCCCGATCAGAGACGTCAGAGCATCGATTGGTGCCGGCTACTTGTATGCCTTGGCTGCTGAGATCCAGACCATCCCAGGTTTGCCAACGCACTGTGGTTTCATGAACGTTGAGGTTAACGAGGATGGTGAGATTGACGGTTTGTTCTAGAGAATAGAGATGAAGTTCAACACTTTATGATTACGAGTTTATTTCTTGCTGGCTTTGCCATTTCGATGTATATATTAAAAGGGTTTCAACACGGAGAATGTACACATATTCTATAAAAGATGTAGGAATGAGTAGGATGTTGATGTTAAGCGTTTAGTGAGGCGAACTATTCAAATGAGTGCTGTTGATGTTAACCTATAGTGAGGTGAACTATTCAAATGAGTAGGCTGTAGATGTTACTTTATTATAGTGAGATGAGCTATTCAAATGAGTGCTGTTGATGTTAACCTATAGTGAGGTAAATTATTGAACATCTTCAATTATGTAACACTTCAATTTGCAGCCATTAATTTTGCAATCTGTTACATTTAAAATACCTAAATCACTTATTTGGTTCAATCAAAGATAATTAATTTTAAAGCTTACTTTTTTAAATCATCCTGATGTTGCAAATTCAGTTCATAAGATACTTCATAATCATTTCATGAAATTTGCACCCAAAAAATACTTCCCAACTCTGACCCCACAACAATAGAACTAACATATTCAGTATCTCTACCAGAAATGTGCATTTTTGGCGATCTTACTTTGATTTAGCACGATATGGTTTGTTTTGGTGCTGAAAAATCACTCTTCCGCTCCAATACTTTGCTGTCCACTAACCCCAAAGGCCTAACCCGGCGACCGGCCTTCATGCCCCGAGACTTCTCCCTCCCACGTAATTTACCGGGTCCCTGGCAGCCTATCAGTTAGATCTCACGTGCCCATCCCCACCTGACTCTGAACAAATTTTCTCATAACATTTCAACAACGAGATAACTAAAAAAGGGGCAAATCAAGTCAATTGACCGTCGTCAGCATCACCATAGTTCAGATTTTAGAACATGTATAGCTTAAGGCAAGTTGCCAAAAAGACGGCGACCCCGCTTCTTAGGGTTTCGGCCTCCAGGGCCTTCTCGGGCCATCTCGCCACGGCCAGATCGGTATCACAACCTCTAGTTAGACAATACACACCCAGCTTTGCATCGGCCGCCAGAAAATACAGTGTCTTGAACTGTTCGCACGGGGCCAAGATCTACGACTACGACGGCATTAAGGCGATCGCCACCAACCCCAAGCAATTCCCGGAAACCGTCTTGATTGATGTCAGAGAGCCTTTTGAGTACGTAGAGGGCAACATTCCAAACTCCATCAACATTCCATTCAAATCGTCTCCTGGTGCGTTGGACTTGAGTCCCGAGGAGTTCAAGGACAACTTTGGCTTTGACAAGCCCGAGGAATCGAAGGAGTTGGTGTTTTACTGTCTCGGTGGAGTGAGATCGTCTGCGGCTGAGGAGTTGGCTGATACTTTTGGATACAAGAAGAGAGGTAATTATGTTGGTTCATGGGAAGATTGGGTTGCTCATGAGAATCAGAAGTAGACTCTGCACATAGAAGTTTAATTAATTGTTTAATAGTGATGTAGGTATTTTCAAAAACCATTGGGTGATAGTTGAATTTGAGAATAATTTAATTTGAGAATAACTGAATTTGAGAATAATTGAATTTGAGAATAATTGAATTTGAGAATGGTAGAATTTGAGAATGGTAGAATTTGAGAATGATAGAATTTGAGAATAATAGAACGAAAGAATTTGACAAAGAGTGTGTTGAAGCATGACACCAAAGTTGTTGAGTGGATTTGACCATCACCAGCCAATCCAAGGCGACATTTTGCATACGATCAAATTATTGAGAATTCAACTTAAAAAGTGCTTATTTTACTTTACAGTGGACAGTTCTGTGGTCCTTCCTTTTATACTAAACTTTATTATTGAGATATGCAAAGAAAACCAGTTTCGACTTTTTGAGGTCTAAGATTTGAATTTATGGCTTATAAGAATGGCTGAAATTTGCAGCCAAAATTTTAAGGCTGAGGTTTGATAGAATTTGAAGAAATGATGAAGTATGGAATACAAAGGGGACTTTTAAAGAAGTAAGAATTCTGAGCAAGTAAGTTCAATTTTTGAGTGAAGAAAGCTTATTCTTATACTTTTGTGATTCACAACTTATGGTTCGTTGGTGAATTCAATTGGTTGTTACTACCAGGTATTCATACTCACGATACTTTCATTAATCATTCACATCATTTATACCAATCACATTAACTCTGATTCTCTTACTCCCCCCGCTCATTACTCTTAAACTCCATCCTCCTAAATTCCTTACCCAACCTCCTCTTCCTCTTCCTCTCCATAACCTTCTCCCTCTGCGTGCCACTCATCGCATCAAACTTCGCCTTCTGCACCAACTTCCTCTGCTCAGACTTCTTAAGATAGTACGGGTTCGTCTGCTCGCCCTTCTTAAACCCAGCCATCTGCTGCTTCTTGTGGTCCGCCAAGATCCGCGACTCCAAGTCCTTGTTCTTCATCGCATCCATACGCGACTTGAGCGACTGAAGCTTGAGCTTGAGCTTATCCACTTCTCTTTCTCCCAATATTTGTGTCGACTTGCGGTCTTTCACCATTTTCTCCATGTCACTTATCTCTTCTTTCCTATACTCATCCAAAAACGCATAATCTTTTCTGGTTTTCGATAAATCTGCTTTGCCATACGCGGGATCAAACCGAATATCCGTGTGGAGTGTGGACTCGTTGCGTAGCTGGAGTCCTGGGATCTCTCTTATTCTTGAAACCGGTTTCTTAGCTGACGATTCAGCAGGTGCATGCTTACTACGTTTGGCTGGAGGCTTTCCCGGTTTGCTTCTTCTCATCGATGTGGTCTCCTCCGGACCCAGGTCAGAAGACTCGGACTCAGACTCCTCCTCAGAGTCAACCTCATCATCATAGAACTCTCCCCTGCGCTTCTGTAACTTGTTCTGGGCAGCGTTCAACGCACCAAACGATATATTCGAAAGCTCGTCATCCTCGCTTTTCCCATTCCTCCTCCTCTTTGTTCCTACCCTCTCATCATATCCATCCTCATCCTCAAAAGTCGGCCTAATAACCTTACCTCTAGCCTTGGGCATTCTCATCTTTGATTTGTATCAGCGATGAGCATCCCAATTTAGCGACAAACAATACGTCACGCTTACGTAAGCCTCGACTTTTCGTTCGGACCAATCAGGTGCCAAGGGCTCCCGGAGCGACTGATCCGAGTGAGCCCGTGCCCTGTTGAGTAGATATACCCAGAGGGCACCGATTGCTTGCTGTTCAAACGCACACCAGATCGAAGTCCGATACCTACCCTCCCTCACCTATATTGCACTCCCATCCCCCTTTTGCAATCCTCCCTCAAACCCTATTTCCCCAATTCTTCTCTCTGTCTCTTAATCTCCCTCCTCTCGTTACGCTTTTTTCACAACAAATTTTTTTTACCCCCCCTTGGAACCGAAGTTATTTAGTGCTCTCTCTACGCTTTTTTTTTATACACCACGTTTAGAACAAGGTATAACATGTTGTCTAGAACCTTTAACCGTGCTTCGAAGGTATGTTTTGATTGAGTCAATTGATTAAGTGGTGGATTTGAGGGAGGTTTGTGATTGGCGCGATTTAGAATCGTTGTTTGATTCAACAAATGCTGCAATGTGAGGTGTAATTTCAATTCGACGAAGGATAGCAATTGCACGTTTTTGGCGGTAAAGTTGAACAGTTTCATTTATCGAGATGTGGAATACATCAATAATCAGAGAAACATGAGATTGAGAACATGAAGTTGAGAACTTCAGAATGAGAAGCCTATGAGTGAAATTTGTGTTGTTTGTTGGTTTCGAAATTCAACAAAATTCAGCATTCAAAACATAATGCTAGTTGAGTGTTAATTTTGTTACTGCTGGTGAACACAACTCACAACTCAATGAACTCAATAATTCTAGGACCATTAGATCCACTAAAACCATAAAGTTAATACTAACATCTAGTCCATCACCCAAAAGAGATTCTTATCTCTCCATGAATATCGTTCCGCGGCCCTCTTGAAGTCGTACGGCGTCGGTATCCCAGATGGTGCTGCTGCCACCACCGCCCAAGGCGCCTACGATGCCGCCAAGGAGCTCGGCACCAACGAGTTGGTCATCAAGGCCCAGGCCTTGACCGGTGGCCGTGGTAAGGGCCACTTTGACTCGGGCTTGCAGGGTGGTGTCAAGTTGATCTCCTCGCCAGAGGAGGCTCGCGACCTCGCGGAGCAGATGTTGGGCCACAAGATCATCACCAAGCAAACCGGTGCTGCCGGTAAGGAGGTCACCGCCGTCTACGTTGTCGAGAGAAGAGACGCCAGAACCGAAGCCTACTTGGCCATCCTCATGGACAGAGCCACCCAATTGCCCGTCATTGTCGCCTCTGCCCAGGGTGGTATGGACATTGAGGGTGTTGCTGCCAAGGACCCCGATGCCATCAAGTCGTTCCCAATCAGCTTGGACGCCGGTGTCACCGACGAGTTGGCCACCGAGATTGCCAACGTCTTGGGCTACACCGACAAGGCCATCCCAGAGGCCGCCAAGACCATCCAGAACTTGTACAAGGTTTTCATTGAGCGCGACTGCACCCAGGTCGAAATCAACCCATTGTCTGAAACCCCAGACAACAAGATCTTGGCCATGGACGCCAAGTTGGGCTTTGACGACAACGCCTCGTTCCGTCAGAAGGAGGTCTTCTCCTGGAGAGACACCACCCAGGAGGACCCACAGGAGGTCGAGGCCGCCCAGTACGGCTTGAACTTTATCAAGTTGGACGGTAACATCGCCAACATTGTCAACGGTGCAGGATTGGCCATGGCCACCATGGACATCATCAAGTTGTACGGTGGTGAACCAGCAAACTTCTTGGACTGCGGTGGTACCGCCACCCCACAGACCATCGAAAAGGCCTTCGGCTTGATCTTGTCCGACAAGAAGGTGAATGGTATCTTTGTCAACATCTTTGGTGGTATCGTCAGATGTGACTACGTTGCCGAGGGTTTGATTGCCGCAACCAAGAACTTTGACTTGGACATCCCTGTCGTTGTCAGATTGCAGGGTACCAACATGGAGAAGGCCAAGGAGTTGATTGACAACTCGGGCTTGAAGTTGTTCTACTACAAGGACTTGGACCCTGCTGCTGAGAAGATTGTTGAGTTGTGTCCACCATCGTAAATAG
The DNA here is from genome assembly GCA_030556545.1 of Kodamaea sagamina. Taxonomy (NCBI): domain Eukaryota; kingdom Fungi; phylum Ascomycota; class Pichiomycetes; order Serinales; family Debaryomycetaceae; genus Kodamaea; species Kodamaea sagamina. The sequence goes on along the minus strand of JAKTUG010000024.1, from coordinate 226,824 downwards.
GCTATGACCTTGTGTGCCGGTAGGTGCGTTGGTTACAGTTCTCTGATAAATATAGAGATTAGCGGAAGAGTTGAAGTTGGATTGTAGATTTAGTAACATTTAGAGGTACTCACTTTGCTTAGTTTCGGGTAATCTATTCAAGTTACTCAAAATTTGAATGGCTGCAAAAGTGAAGGAATCTTGACACATATATGCATAATTGAGTTTTTCTGTAAATGAATGTTGTCTAATGAATTGTGATTTCATGATGATGAAGTGAAAGATGTTCACAAGTAAGGTTTGAGGTGAGCAGTCACGAACTTGTAAGCAATTTTAGGCATGTATTCGTTGAGCCAAACAAGTCTCATAGGTTGAAACAGAGAATCTGTTGAAGTGGCCCGGTCTACTGGTGGTACCCGAACTGTACTTTGGGTGTCACAACAAGCTCAGGGCGCTCCTTTTGAAGACAAGTTTGCTGTTGTGCCTGATATTCCACTATTTTAGGACCCACAGTTATTGCTCTTAGTGACTGTTTCGTTGAAGTGCATGCCCCATTCTCCTTTTTAAACTTCTATGATATCCTGTCTTTAGGGTTCTGATTTGCAACTTATTCTGGTTTGGGCATTCAGGTGCTGAACGTTTATTCACTCTGAATGTGATTTGACTTCACCAAAAGGATTGTAATTGTGAAAAAAAAGGTCTTAATGGACATAGGAATTTATGTTTAGTGGAAATATTTATGCTGTATAGAAGTTAACCTAATGCTAAGAGGAAGGTTTGAGAAACTTCCCGCAGCGATTGCCTTGGATTTGGTAATTGTCAATATAAATGCCAGTACTGTTGAAATCACTTCACTGGCCAGCTCTCTGAAAGAAGTACAGAGATATGAGAATCTTCCAGCATTTTAATTCAGGACGACTTTACCGATTTGAAAATCTTCTGAAATTCAGAGCTTCTACCTTAGCAGTATTATTTTATCCAAAGGGTAACCCTTGTTATTGATTTCTGTATTTTTGGAGTGCGATTGTTGAATATGCAAATCTTCTTCAGCTACATGTTCATATTTCAAGCATCCTTCTGCAAGAACCCAAATTAACAAGCAAGTTCATTTTTTTTCACTTTCTGAGCCCTTCCTGGCAAGTAAGTTAGTACTAGTGACTTCGCGTAATAAATAGAACTATAGACTTCGGAAGTTTAGATTGCCAATTCTCTTGGAAACCCAGATTTAACAAGCTTTGTTTACGGATAGTGAACGCTGTTCTACCTGGGTACCGAGTGTATTTACCGGTGCATTTGATTGTTGGTGCAATACAAACCTGTTTTTGCAACCATTGCAATCAAAAATCAAAAGAGAATTATTTTAAAAACTGCTGAGAAAAAGACAAGGTATCTTTTCGTTATTGTTGAGAATGCGGGTGGAATTGAGTGTAAAGATACCATATATCCTAAAGCCTCTAGTACTAGTTCCAAGTAAACATAATTGAATAATAGAACTTCCTTCTTAATAAAGACTATAGTGTAAGCAGTTTGAAGGGCATTAGCCTGAAGTGGCTCACTTTGCTACTTTTAATGGTTTTCTTCATTCTTAAGTTGTCAGCAATTTCAAAACTGCTGATGTATGCGTGAAACCTAACTTCTGTGTTTATAAAGCGCTTGCGAATTGTCGTGCTTTTGCATTTTTGACAAGTTTTGCAGTCTTTTCATTTTCTTGGTTCACTAAAATATCTGAAATCCCAAAATCTTACATAATCAACAACCAAACCAAAACGAAAACCGCCACTCAAATTCACCACTAATCATTCACAAACGTTAACCCAAGAAGATGTTTTTAACGAGAAGTGAATACGATCGTGGTGTCAGCACTTTCTCCCCAGAAGGGAGATTATTCCAGGTTGAGTACTCCCTCGAGGCCATCAAATTAGGGTCCACGGCCATTGGTATCGCGACCAGTGAAGGTGTAATCTTGGGAGTTGAAAAAAGAGTTACGTCGTCGCTCTTGGAGTCGTCGTCCATTGAGAAGATTGTGGAGATTGACAAACACATTGGCTGTGCTATGTCAGGTTTGACAGCTGACGCCAGATCGATGATTGACCACGCCAGAGTCTCATCCTTAACACACAACTTGTACTACGACGAGGAGATCCAGGTTGAGAGTTTGACACAGAGTGTGTGTGACTTGGCGTTGGGGTTCGGCGAGGGTGCCGGTGGTGAGAAGAGATTAATGTCGAGACCTTTTGGTGTAGCGTTGTTGATTGCAGGCATCGACAAAGACAAGGGCCCCCAGTTATACCATGCCGAACCATCGGGAACCTTCTACAGATATGATGCCAAGGCAATTGGGTCTGGGTCTGAGGGTGCTCAGACAGAATTGCAGAACGAATACCACAAGTCGTTGACTTTGAAAGAAGCTGAATTGTTAGCGTTGAAAATATTGAAACAAGTGATGGAGGAAAAATTGGACTGCAAGAATGCCCAATTGGCCAGTGTTACTGAGGAAGGAGGGTTTCAAATTTATTCTGACGAGAAGACTGATGAGATTATTAAAGTTTTGAATGAGCAGTTAGTTGATGAGGAGACGTAAATAGAGTGAAATTTGATGATTTGGAGTGATGTAGGTTAGTATGAGATACAAATTACCAAACTACATGGAGCAAATGGATAATACAATAATTATCTTAAAACTACCAAACTACATGGACAATTGGAGAATGCAAGTGATAATTAACTAAACTACAAGGAAAATGGATACTTCAAGTAATCTTAAAATTAAACTACATGGAAAATGGATAATGCAATAATTATCTTAAACTTACAAACTACATGGAAAAGGGATAATACAAGTAATAAACTTAAAATTAAACTACATGGATCGGATAATACAAATAATAATTATCTAAAAATACAAACGATATCTAAACCTTCCCAATATATTACACTAGTTTACATTAACTCTCTGGAAAACACTTCTCCAAGCTCTCACTCAATAACAAAATCTGCTTGTTCTCAACCTCCCCAAAAGCTTTCAACGTGACTATAAATTCAGTCAACGAGTCTCCAAAAATCTCATAATGGTCCTTCAACGAAGCATCCAAGTTGTTGAACCTGGCACCTATCAGCTCGGCCGTCATCGATTTGTCGCTGAACTTGTCAGGGTAGTCACTTGCAAACTTCTCAAACAACTCTTGGTTGCACATGATCAACACCTTTTTCAACCTGTTCAAATAATTGTTGAACAGGACAATCATGTCAAACATGTTTTTCAACACGTTGAGCAAATCAGGCTTCGTGATGAGCGAGTCGTTGATCAACGTGTTCAAGAACTCATTCAAGTTCAGTATCAACACCTCCACCGTGTTCTGGTCGTCCTTTTTGGCCTTCCCGTTCTGGTGTGTCTCGCTGCCATTCGTGTTCTGTCGGTAGAAGCTCTTGGTTCTACCAATCCCCACCAGCAGCATGCGCTTGTTGAAGATGTTGTTGATGTTGTTTGCGTGCGAGTTGTAGTTGTTCAACGAGTTCACGTTCGAAGACAATGACTCATGGTTGATGTCTGATCCTAACTGCTTCTCCTTCAAAAATAGCTCCATTTTGTTGAGTGTTGTTTCGAGCTTAACGTAGTTGTTATCGACAACGTCGTAATTCAAGTATATCTGCAATTCGTTCAAGAAGTCTCTCATTCTCTTGTGGAGGATACGGCACCTCAATATCCATTTCTTGATGCGAGGCTCGAACTTTGTGTATTTCCAAACAGCCGAGTGGTTGATATCTTTCCACGTTATGTCGTTGAACTTGTTGATGAACTTGACTAGTATTTGTAGTTTGAACATAAGTTCATAGTGGTAGGAAAGTTCTCTGTTGATGATCAAGTTCAATGGGAAGGGCAAGTCGATGGAGAGATCGAGGCTTGCGATAGTATAATCGTCTGAATGGTTTTGGTCGTATCCAACCTGGCGGTTGGAAGCAGATTCTGGTAGTTCTCTGTTTCTCTGGAACGTATTACTGAAAAAGCTCTTGAAATTGGCGTCGTTTTTTAAGACGTTTTCTGTGTCGAAGGTTTGCACATTCATAATTTCCTTGGCAACTTCGTAGAAGTTGGAGGAAGTTATCAGAAAGGTCCGGTTGTTCTGTAGAATGTCCGAAATTGAAGTTTTCAGGCTCGCAGTCCGCTCAAAACTTTGGTCAAATTGTTTTTTGAGCTTCGAGAGTGACACCGTGTACCTGTTTCTCTTCAAGTCGAAGAACGATTTGCTGATGAAATTGTCCACCTGAAACGAATCGTTAAATAAAAACGCAGATTGGAAGTCTCGAATCAAGTGCGTCAAGTCAAATCCTTCAAAAAGTAGCTTCAAGAACAACTTGTTTGCTCTCAAATAAAACTCATTGATCTTGAGTTCCAAGTCCTGTGAGTAGATTTTCGTTATCGGCTTTATAATCTCATTTAATGTGTTGAAATTATGGGTTCCAGTACATAACTTGAATATATTCAAGTACTTTCCTGTGTTCAAAATCTTTTTCTGTATTTCCACTTGGTGGAACTGGTCGATGAGTCCGTCTGACCGTATCACAAACAACTCGTTCCAGTAATGCTCACTCTTGGAATTGAAAAAATCAAGCAAGTTGGAGGGAACTTTCTTTTCGCGGATCATAAACTCGTCAAACTGGTCGTTGATGTCGCCGTTTATCAACCAGTTGTTTAACATTTGGATGTAGTTCCCACTGATCGACTCAAATAAGTTGATCAAGAATTCCAGTGATATTGTATCTCCCTTGAAGCTGTTTATACGTCCTTGGACTATTTTGAGCACCAATCCACCTTTACAACACTCAAAGTTTTCGGTATTCACGATTGAAGTGTCCATAATATCTCCCGCTTGAAGTGAGTATCTGACATTGCTCAAAAAATGGTTTTGGTTGGAATTGATGCCATTCTTTCTCTCTTCTGCCATTTCCAACTGCCTCAGCAAAGTGAGTTCGTGGATTTCAATCACAATCTCATACAAATGGACCAATTTATTAGACACCTCTTGGTTTAGTATGTTTTCAAATACATTCAAGCTGAATCTACTGTTGAACTTGAACTCATTCTCGATCTTCAATATGACTAACTGGTATTGGGTCAAGAACTCAGTAATGTTAAAACACAAATTCTGGATCACAGTCCCATACTCCTTGTTATCATAAAACTCAACAAACCCAGCAAGCCCCAAGTAGTACTTGCCGTACTTGATTAACTTCTTTGTAATGCTCTTCAAACTGATATCCAAATGCTTCGCGATCTTGAAATCCGGACCTTGAATGCATTGCTCGATATCCAGCGGGTTGTACTTTTCACTGTGTCTAATATACGACCCCTCGTATCCTAAGAGTGAAAATAGTAAGTCCTTGATGATGAGCCCCTGTTGAATCTTCAAATCTTGAACATCGCTCAATGGGTAAGGTCTTATTCGGTTGGGCCTTTTGATGGAGCCTGTGATGCATGATTGCACTAGACTCGGGGTGTTTGTTAAAACAACCACGTCAGGCGGCACTGATTCTGGGCCTGCGGTGCTTGGGCCTAACCCAATGTATTGGGAATTAAGCGTGGAGTCCATGGTTGTGCATCTATTGAATATTGAGTTTTGTTTTTTATTTGAATTTTGACAAAATCGTGTCGCGTATGCAAAGAACAAAAGAGAGAATAGTAGTGATGTGGAGGAGAAAGTGGGTGTAGAGAGTGGTTGAGTGGGAGATTGAAGGGTTAGTGGACGGGTCATTCAAAGAGACAATTGGAGGGTAAATGGTTAATAAGCGGGCGTTTAGAGAATGGTGAGTCAGTGAAATTGAGGCGTGGAGACTAGTTTGTTCAACATTGTTGTCCCACTAAGGTTTTCAGTTAAATTAATATGTAATAATAAAACTTTAGTATTCTACTAGTTGTTCCTATATTTGTCTACCACTACTTCCTTGTTGTACATGTTCCCTGTTGGACTTAGTGAATCCAAAATAAAAATTAAATTTAACTTTTTTAATTTAATTGGAAATTGGACAGTTTTTCGCAGCAATTGCAAATTTTGTTGAAAACTGCAAGACTCTAAATATTGCACATTTTGTATTATGACAAGCTATTAATTAAACTTTTTGAATGCAAGAGACGATGGAATGGTAGGGAGCTTGAAATCTCAGGATGTGCATTCTGCATAAAAGGAATAGTTTATATTATGCTCCTTCAAACTCTTGAAATCTCGAATTGCAAAATATTCGTTTTACCATCGAATACCATTACCATTCCACTCAAAACAATACCTAGGGGTGTTTACATCATCCACTCCTCATCCTCATCATCATCACCCAACTCTAAATCTTGCAACAACCTCTCCGAAGCCTTTTCAGCCTCCTTTTGAACCTCCGCCAAACCAGAAACCTCCTCCAAGTACTTCGAATCATTCAAACAAGCCTTCACAAACTCCCATCCTTCTTCCTTGAACTTGTCCAAAACCAAGTCCGAACACGCAGAACAATTCTTATAATTGGGCACATACAACTTGTGTTGCTGGAAGTTATGCAAAAAGCCTCGGATTTGGTGTGGAACTTCTCCAAACTTGGAACTGGCGTTTTCTTTGTTAGAGGCAGCAGCAGAACCTTTGTCTGGATGCTGCAAGATGCTGACCAACAACTCCACAGCCAAAGACGATGCCATCAAGGCACCTCCAGGGCGAGTAACAGTGCACATCTGGTCCAACGTGCGGTCGGATAAACTGTCAGCCGGCGCAACCACGTCGTTGCAGTAGTAACATCCCGGCCTCTCATTCTCGCTGGAAAGACCGTGTCTCATAACAAGGTAACTATCAAACCCCAATGCTGCATTTATGACCACCTTGTTCTTGGCGTACCCAAGTACCGTTGGTAACCACCTTGATTCTCTCGAGTCCATCAATAAGAATATCACATCATGCTCATCGAACAACTGAGAGAGTAGCTCAAAATTAGTCCTCTCTTTCGTTTCCTCAGTCACTGCGTGTCCAACCATTGGAACCTCCAAGTTATAACCCTTTGCATCCACACCAGGGAAGATCTCCTTGAGTGCCTCTGCGGCCCTGGTTGCCTTCACCTTGCCCTGACCAGCATCTCCAAAGCAATCTTGAAAGTTGTACAACGGCTGTCTAACAGGATTCGAGTACGAGATCCGGCCATTGTCCACAAAAGTGATCTTTGAAACCCCCCAGCCCATCAAACTTCTTGCAACATAACTACCAAGAGTACCAGCTCCCAATAGTAAGGCTTTTGTGCTCTGGACTGTATCCAAGTCCAACTCAGGCATGATTCTCCACTTCATCAACTTCAAATTCAAGTCGACTGCTTGTGCGGCCAACTGGTTCGGGTCAATGAGGGACCCCAAATCCGCCATCTTGGGTGCCAATTTCCCCAGACTGGTTCTTTCCCAGCCGACAACTTTGGGCTCGTCGGCCGAGAAACTGCCCAATTCGAGCTCGTACTCAAATGATTTGTCCTTCCGGTACACAATCACATTCACCTTTGTCCATCCTCTCAAGGCCAAATAGTAGAGGTAGTTTCTCAACTGAGCCGAAGGCGCTCCTGTTTTGCTCAAACACCCGTCAATGAACACAAAAGTGTCTCCCAGACGTTCCGAGTCTTTTAAGCTGAGTAATTTCCCTTCAGAATACTGGGAAAATTGTTGAAACGTATCACCAAGTTCCAACTCCCCAGTGAACTCCTTCTTGTTTTTGATACTCCACGGGGCATGCAAACTAGGGTGTGCAACCCAGTAGTAAAACTTATACTTTTTCAAATCAGAATAACTCAAGATGTAAAACTCGTTGACCTTGTCCAAACGGTCTTGTTTCAAGTTGTCTAAAACCTGTGCTCCCCATTTCTTCAACAAGTCTATTTTGTTGATTGACTTGAACTCCTCGACTGTGTTTACGTTGAGAATGTGGCCGTTTGCAGGAAGAAAGGCGTCTGAGTCGATGGTTTCGCCGCTGAAGCTCTGCAAATCCAAATTCAACGTGGGTGCATCATTGAACTTGTTTAACTTTAAAGGGTGTGCGGTGAATCCAGTAATTGGCCGGGTGCTATCATCTAGTTTGAATTCGTTCAACTTCAACTCAGAGAGCTTGGTGAAGAAGGAGGACTCGATGAATGACTGGAATGCGGTGAACTTGAGGCTGTTTTCTGTCATTGATAATGGTTGTAATTGATGAAGAATGATGATTAGATATGTGGATTATGTAATAATATTTGGTCACCTTTTTGGTTTAGCATTAATCATGTTGCTTTCAATGTGTTTTGTTGTGATGATTCTTAGTGGCCAATCAAAGGTATATTAGAAGAGGAGAACAAGCTGGGATTTGGAGTCAGCATTCAATATGGAGGAGGATGAATGGACCATGAAAGACAGAGATGGAAATTTGAATGGACCGTGAAAGTCAGAGATGGGCAAACCAAAAAGTAATCAAAATGACAATGTAGTAGATAATCGAACCATCTCAAGACGTTTGACGAACGGTTTGGTATATCAGAGATGAGTTTCATTCTATCAACTGATTCAGAATGTTTATGAGCGTATTGGATAGGCACCACGGCATCCCAAAGAATGGTGTTGGGGAAATCTAAATTAAGAGTTAGGAATCCTTGTAAAAGTATCACCAATCCGCCACTGTTAACATTTTTAAGCTAACTTGAATCAATTCGTTATCCACCGATTGCTTTAAGGAGGGTAAATAAATGTCATCTGGTACTTTTGATCAAAGATGGAACATTTGAGCTGAACTTCAAGAAGCTGAATATTCATGATCTTTGAGCACATGAACTGCCCAGTGACATCAAATAGATGAATTGGTAGAACTTGATGTAAGCTCATTCAAGTATCATGACGATTGAACATAATTGAACTCGTTCAAGTTGACTGAATAAAATTGAAATAGTTTAAGTTGAGCAAATTGAACTTTATGGGTGAATCAAACTTGGAAGAAATCAAACTTGGCAGATATCGAAGTTGTTCTTCACTGATATTGGAAGGTTATTTAATCTCAAGAACCTTCTATGGTCTCGTTGAACTGCTGAAGAACTTGGAATCATAAACAAAACTCAAATCTTTTGAACTGACAATAATGCTTTGAATCGACTCAAAATTCAGCACAAGGACCTATGAGGTACCTGTTTAAAAATCGAAGATATCTTTCCTTTGTTTGCTTTTAATTCAATCTCATTTGGTTGGTTGTCAAGAAACGTTCAACAATCTGGTGGTCAATTTCACAAAGTTCATTCACCACTTGATTGCTAAAGGAAATTAGATGAGCCGAAAGAACTAATCTCCTCTCATGTGAAAGAATACGAGCCAATCTACACAATTGCCCTACTTGTGGAATTTCGTCTGTGGAGCTCATAGTGTGCCTAAAATTACTGGTTAATATCTGAGGCTCAAGCAAAATGCGCACAATTTGCGTTACTTCATCAGGAAAGCTTACTCTTGACTTATCACGAAAATTGGGGACTTTATCACGCAAACATATTCCGGAGTTATCAATAAGGTCCTGATTTTTGACCTTTGTCCCTGTATCACTATGTTTCCTTTATCACAAAGTCCCTGACTTTATCACAAAATTTTTGGTCTGCCTTGTTCACAAAAGCACTATCGGGGGAGCAACTATTCAAGCAGATATACGTCCTCAAAGACAATTAACTGAAATTTAAGTTTAGTTAAGTAGCTCTTGCTAAAACCACTGCGACATAAAACGACTGCTTCTACTTGAGGCAAACCTTAACATTGGACCCTTACCATCCCTTTGTGTAAGTGATTGTCAAGATTAAACCGATCTCATGCTCTCCAACTGAATTTTTTCGATACCTCCACTGCACAGACCCCACAATTTTAGTCCAAGTACACCCTCAATCATAATTGCTCCACTTAGGCTATTGCTAATCGCATCAAGTTTCTGCAGAGATGGAGTCTCCACATAGACTAAAATCACGTGAAGAGTGATCAGATAAGAGATTAGTGGTGAGAAACTCCTGCACACCGGCTGTGACTTAGTGTTAGTGGTACACCCTGGGTCGGGTGTGCCTGGATGTCACTTCAGAATAACCACACCTGCAAATGCACTGCATCCACATTTTTCAGAATTACTGCAAAATCATAATTACAATTCCCGAATGAGATAGATGTACCCAAGAACCAAGCACATTCCAAGAACTTTTCTTCTCTGACAGCTTGTTCCTTGGGTTAACAATCTTGACGTATTTCTTGATATTTTTGCAGCCAACTGGTATGCTGTCAGTTTCTGCTGCCAGGTTCCAGGGTCCTTGTGGATACCTAAAACTCTGACAAGATTAGGTAGGAAGAGGTAAGAGCACAAAACAATCAAATTTTAATTGAGAAGTGGCTCTTATGATGCCATTCACCTAATAAGCCAGAGTGTACCTGGCAGAAATTATAAATACCAACCCTTGAACAGAAGTTGGAGGCCCCACCGGTGATATGTCGAGCTCAATTTACAGAGAGAACAAGGAAGAAAGTCGTATTGAACAAAACCTGTATGATGGATTTGAGAGTTCCTCAACCGAGGAAAAACAGTACGATCACGTTTTCCAAGACCCAGCAACCCTTGCTTACTATACAAAGCTTTATGAGGAGCATAAATATGAGTGCCGTCATCTATTAGACCCAGAACTTACTTGGACTCCAGAAGAGGAAAGGAAAATCGTTTGGAAAAACGATTGGAGAGTTGTATGTATTTTGCTATTTCATGACTACTATGCTTAATTACTAACTTCAAAGGTCGGTTGGGCATTTATTATGTTCACTGCATTGAACTTTGACAGAAACAACCTTAACCAGGCACTTTCTGACAACTTCTTGGAAGATAACGGATTGACCACAAATCAGTTAAATCTTGGACACACAATCAACTTGGTTTGCTTTTTAGCTGCAGAATTACCGTCGCAGCTTGTTTCAAAGTGGTTGGGTGCTGAGGTTTGGATTCCCACACAGATTATCCTTTGGTCAATTGTGTCTATCAGTCAAGCAGCAATTAAAGATGTTCATGGATTCTACGCAACAAGAGCACTTGTTGGTTTATTTGAGGGTATGTAACTTTGATTTGGGAGAAAGACTCCTACTAACTAGTTCAGGTGGATTTATCTGTGATGTGTGTTTGTGGATGTCGTACTTCTACACGACCAACGAACTTCCAATGCGTTTGTCGCTCTTCTACATTTCTAACCCAATGACAAGTGTGTGGTCGTCTTTGCTTGCATTCGCTCTTTTGAAAATTAAGACACCAGTTGTTCAGGAGGGCTGGAAGTTTTTGTTTATCATTGAGGGTGCTTTAACGTTTACGGTGGGTGTTGCATCCTTCTTCCTTATGCCTTCGTCAGTGGTTCACACCAAGACTTGGTTCAGAAAGAAGGGGTGGTACACCGATCGCGAAGAGAAAATCCTCGTGAACAAGGTGTTGCGTGACGATCCTTCCAAGGGTGACATGAACAACAGAGAACCCGTTGGTCCAAGAGAGTTGGTCAAAACTTTGCTCGATTATGACTTGGTACCTATCTACTTGATCAGATTGTTTATCGACATTGGTGCGTCACCCGTCTCCAACTATTTACAGATCACCTTGAGAAAAATGGGGTTTTCGACTTTCAAAACAAACGCCTTGACTATTCCTTATAACGTTTGTATGGTGGTAACCATGATTACTACAACATTCATTTCAGAGAAGCTCAATAATAGAAGTTTAGTGTTGATGTCGATCCCAATCTGGGTAGTCACTGGCTTGTTTGTGTTGAGGTTCTGGTCGCACGCCCAAAAGAATATATGGGGAACATACGCATTAATTACAGTGATCTTGCTGGTAAGTCCAGATTATGCGTTGACCATTTCGTGGTTGTCCTCTAACCTGAATAGTGTTAGAACACGTGCTGTTAGTGCTGCTGTTGTCAACATCTTCTCGCAATTGGCCAACATCATTGCTGCCAACATCTACCGTCAAGATGACGCTCCCTTGTATCATAGAGGAAATATCGATTTGATTGGTATAGCATTTGGTGCTATATTCCTTTGCGGTTTTTCGAGATTCTTCTACGCGTTCAGAAACAAACAGAAGGATGCCCAATGGAGTAAACTCTCTGAAGATGAGAAGAAACATTACGAGAACTATTCTACTGATGAGGGTAATAAGAGATTAGATTTTAGGTTTGTGTATTGATTAATTTATTGAGTGAACAATAAATGTAGGCACTTTTAGAAGAGTTTCCAATTGGAGACATATTTTGGTACAAATATTGGCTGCAAAAAGCGCGCTACCAAAATAATACGTCAAACCTAAAAGAGATGACAGAATGCATGAATATACGTTTGCGTCTGAAGATCGGTTTGAAATCAATGTACGTTTTACAGCATGCACTAGATACAGAAAAGAAGTTATGAGAAATCTTGGTCTAAGCAAAGTTTGTAGATTTACTTTTAAAGTAGGAGGGCTTTCACTTTAATATGAGATTACTGTAGTATACTATACAAGCAGTCGGAAAAGCGAAAGCTTTGATGTACTACGAAACACTTCTACCACAAACTTTCAACCTCTAAAGCGGAAACTTCGGCAATCTCAACAAGAAAAGTTGAAACACAGTTGCGCAGAAATTTGACATCCCCACCCAAACTTCTGTCAATATGGACTCATCAAACTACTCTCAATATAAACTCATTAACATGGCAAAAACCACTACTTTTAATTTCTATACGAAACCCTAAAACAACGCAAATCCACGCTTAACCCAAAGGCCCTTCCAAATAAACAAAGCCAACACTCCACTCAAAAAGATGGTGGCTCCAGTAACGGAAAAATAGAAGTCAAGACAGTCACCGCTGCTGTTTGTACCAAATGCACACTTCAGATCGACCTGGTTGCCGTAGAACAACAGGTAGACAACGGATCCAATGGCAGGCGCGACCATGAAAGAACCCCAGGTGGACCCCATCATGTCAATACCCCAAATCAGCGCAACCATGGTGGGGTACAAGGTGAACAACCCCCCGTACGAGGCGCCGTTGACGGCAGCAACTATGGAGTAGTTGTCGAAACGCACCAACTGGCCAATCACACCGAGCAAAATGACAAAAAGCAAGAGCCAAACTCTACATATGGGATAGCTGCGCTTGGAGCTCGAGAGCCAGTCGGAAATTGCTCCAAAACCAAGTCTGCTCAAGGTTGATGCTGTGGCCATTATACTGACTTGGTTCAGTAAAGAAACGTCCCTGGTGGTGTTTTTGATGATGGAACCCAAGTTATTTTGGTATGCTTCCATGGGCCCCAAGTTAAGAATGATCACCACCAATAGCAACCACGACAGTTTATCTTTCAAAAACAGGATATATCTGCTGTGGTGGTTTGGAGGTTCGACAGATCTAGTTGGGAGCAACGAATTTGAGTCTTCATTGTCAAGAAGTGGAGTGCTTTCGTCGTCCGTTGCAAAAATAATGTCCTGTTCCACGATGACAATGCAGTTGGATACAAAATTCAAGATGCCAACGAAAAAGTACAAGACTGCAAAGAACTTAAACACCCTATGCAAGTCCAAAAAGTCTCCTTCCGGGTTCTTAAAGTAGTCCAATTTCAAGAGCTGTGATCCAATAAGCGAACTCAAGCCATAGCAACTGACTGGCAAAGAAATGGCCAAACCTTTATGCTCTGGGTAGACCCGAGCACATGTAAGCATCGATGCAAAGTATAATGAGGAAGTAGCCAAGCCTATGAAGAAGAAGGTAGCACTGAACCCGTAGACGTAAAAGTCGTCGACGCTGAAAACCTGAGTGCCGGCAAGGCTGAAAACGAGCCAGGAGTTGGCAATGTAGCTGGGGCAGAAGAACCAGATGGACAACACGGACAAAAGGGCGGGGCCGTGGCTGTCGGCCAAGTAGCCCAACACCGGAAGACAAAAGTACATGCCTACCGCCAGCATGGAAGCAATGAAGTTGATTTGCAAGTATGAGAAGCCCAAAACTTCGTGTAGCGAGGTCAGGAATAGCGAGAACAACATGATTGAGCCTGCCAGTAGGCATGAAGTCAAGGCTATGAGGAATGCGATGAGTTTTAGGTTGGGGAGCAGGAAGTGCAATAGCAAGTACTGTCTGACCTTTAGGCCTAGACGGTGGAGGAGTAGTTTCATGGAACCGATGGGAGTGTTTGGTTGGGAAGGAGTGTGGAGTAGAAAATTAGTATGTTGAGGAATTGAGTCAGACAAAAAATGGCGAATTAGCGATGCGAATAACGAACGACGAACGACGAACGAACAAACGAACAACAAACGAACGAACGTTAGTGAGTGAGTGAGTGAGTGAGTAAGAAATGCTACAGCTACTACCACTCTATTGTAATATAGAGTACTGGCCACAACGAGTGATACTGTACTCCCCACAACATGATCTGAAACCTTAAAAGGAATTCTCCAGGAATTAGACCAACTAGTATTGAGAAAACTAACTTTTGACTTTATCCTCTCAACAGTAATTGCAGATGCTAGGGTCAAGTCTCTATTAGGCTAAGGAGCTGAAACGAGAAGTAAAACAGTTGCATATGAATGGTTGTAGTGTGAGTTCTTAAACTGTTCCAAGTAATCTTGTGAATGTTGGTGATGATTTCACGCACACTATGATCTCCTCTCATACGCCATCCTTATTCTTTTCTTCGAACAAAAATGGTAGAGAATTATAAAGCAGTCGGAAGTCACAAGAGATGAGAAGTCTTTAGTCACTAGAGATGAGAAGTATTCAGTCACTAGAGATGAGAGATCTTCAGTCACAAGAGATGAGAAGTCTTCAGTCACAAGAGATGAGAAGTCTTCAGTCACAAGAGATGAGAAGTCCTCAGTCACTAGAGAGGAGAAGACTACAGTCCCGTACAGATCCGCAGGTCTGGCATTCCCAATTGGGAAAACAGTAGTCTCGCGACTATACAGAGAAGGAAGCCAAGTTTAGTTGAGATTATTTATGGTTATCCTGTTCACTATGGTTTGGTTTATTTATGTGTCACAGATTAGGCTGCAAAACTTTCATTTTCTTTGATTTTCTGTTATAATATACCAGATTCTTGCCTATCAAATGTGCTTATTACTGTATTGTTATTATTGCATTGTTATTATCGATGTTATCAATTGTTATTATCGATGTTATCAATTGTTATTATCAAGGTTATGAATTGTTATCAATCGTTATTATCATTATTAATATCAATTAAATCATTTTCATCACCTTCTTCACCACTTATAACCTCTTAATTTTTTCCAATTTTCCTTTTTATTATCCACTCCTCTATAAACTACTTGATATACTTCTTAAACCTTTCAACCTCTCCCTTACTCCCCAACCAAATCCCCGACTTGTCATGAATCCCCTTTGGCAAAATCTCCAAAATACGTTCACCCTTGTCATTAACAGCAGACCCCCCAGCCTGCTCCATCAACAACGCCATCGGAAAACACTCGTACAAGATCCGCAACTTGCCATTCTTCGACTTTGTATCGGCAGGGTACGAGAAAATACCCCCGTAAAGCAAGGTTCTGTGAATGTCTGCCACCATGGACCCAATGTACCTGGCCGAGTACGGCTTGCCGTTTTCCTGCGGCTTCTTCAAGTCCTCGACGTACTGCTTCACGTACTCGGGCCAGTAGTACGAGTTTCCCTCGTTGAAGGAGTAGATGGCCCTTGTTTCCGGGATGCGCAAGTTTGGCAGTGTCAAGATGAACTCGCCCAACTGCGTGTCCAAGGTGAAGCCGTTGACGCCGGCGCCGGTGGTCAACATCAAGTGCGCAGACGCACCGTACATGGTGTAGCCAGCAGCAACCATCTCGGTACCCTTTCTCAAAACGTCTTTAATGGAGCCCTTGGAGTCGTCCTTCAAGCGGTAGATGCCAAAGATGGTGCCGACCGACACACCGGCGTCGATGTTCAGCGAGCCGTCAATGGGGTCGGTGCACACGGCGTAGCGGCCGCCGCCCTCGAAAATGATCAAGTCCTCCTGCTCCTCGCTCACCAACACCTTGACGTTGTTGGACGACTTCATGGCGTTGATGAAGATCTCGTCGCCAATCACGTCCAACTTCTTCTGCACGTCGCCCGTGGCGTTCGCGGTGCCGCTGATCCCGATCAAGTTGACCAACTCGGCGCGTCTGATGTTGTGTGCGATGAACTTGAACGCAAACTGGAGCGAGTTGAGCAAGAGCGACAACTCACCAGTGGCATTGGGGGCCAACTTCTGCTGCTCCTGCAAAATAAACCTGGTCAACGTGATGATGTCGGTTTCGACGTTCATTTCCTCTGCTGCGGTGCCCATTGTGATTGTATATGTTTTTTGGGAAACAGCAAGGTTGGGTTTTGGCTGCTTTATATACTGGGGGACCCCAGTTTATCACATTCAGGGAACCCGGGGAAATCGCGGGTGGGTTTTCCTGACGTGCCGGGGAAAAAATTGGTTGTGGAGTAGCGGGCGAAAGGGACGGCGCGGTGTTTGTGCGTAGCGCCATTCGGGAGAAACTGGCGGTGGGTGTAGGAACTCGGCGATTTCTGTTGTGTTGGGTGGATAGTTGATTAGTTATAGGATGTTGATTGGTTATAGGGTGTTGGTTGGTTAGGATGTGAATGGTTTATTGTATGTTGATTGGTTAAGGATGTGTTTGATTATAGGATGTGTTTGATTAATTGTATGGTGCTCGGCGAAAAGTGGTTACTGAGGGATATGCTACCCTGGCCTGGAGCAGATCGTAGAGGACATATCTTCCTATAGCTCCGAGATACAGATTGGTGACGTTTTGTGAGTTGTGTTTCGGGGATGTCGTCATTTGGTCTTAAAGGCCGTGCAGCAGTAGATGATTCGATTTGCAGCCAGTTAGTTTGGTTTTATGCAGTGATGAAATTGGGAGGGTGGATGGGATGTTATTGGTTAGTAATGAGGTGATGTAAGTAGTGGATTAGATAGGAGTAAAGGAAAACTTTAGGTGAAATGTGGGGAGGTATGCTTTAAGGTGAAGTGTGAGGGTGGTATACCTTTAGGTAAAACTTGAGGGAGGTATACTTTAAGGTGAAGGAAGGTAATATGTGAGGAAAGAAATTGTTTTGGGTAGGTTAAAAGAGAATTGGTGGACGAAACATGGAAATGGATGGTATAAGCGAGGTAGGAATATCTTTACATTGAGTATGTTGATGTAATGTGACAAGAAAAAGGATCAATAAGTCCGACACGGTTTAGGTATCTGATCATGAGCCTTTAAGTTTGATTTTGATCTTGGGATATGACGAAAATTTATGTAAGTTGATTAATTTGCATTATCATTAATTTTGATCAGAAGAAGGTAAATGGACCATGTCGAGTTATATCATACTGAGTAGAAGAACCTGAGTATCAGGTGTTCGTTCAGGATAACTTGATTTTCTGGCTTATGCCTTCTTGGTCTAGCCATGATGTCAACTACTTTGTTAATTGTTGAGGAGAAATTACTATTACCAAACAGTTTGCTCTCTTTCAAACTGAATTGACCAGATAAATCTCACATCAAGTCTCATCTCTCTTCACACACTCTTCAAACGCAACACACTTCACAACCCAAGAGAAACGTGAAGTTGAGCGTGGTGTTGAGTATTCAAGGACATCCATATAATTAACAATTCTCAGAGATCTCTTCTTACTGGCTGATCTTTAATTTTCAGTCCTCTTCTAAAGAGAACCTCAAGAAAAGACATTCCAATTGACTAACCACTCCCAAACATCAACAAGTACCATAACCAAAACCCCACCTTCACCAGTAAAAGTACAAATATAATTAGCCTCATCACTTCCTCATCGCTGGTTCAAAGACGTGGCTTTATATTCGTAAAGTGATACGATTTATGATGTACAAAGAGGATTTAACTTTGGTTCATTCAAGTTAGCATCGGTCTCCCTTCACTCTAGATACCATTGCTTCATACCTCTTTTCACTACACGTATATCTATAAACACTCTTATCTCTTAAACACTCTCACCTCTGAAACATTCTACCCCTTATCAACCTTCCCTCACATTCACTTTTTGCACCCAAGCCTTCACCTCAAATTCCAGAACAATTCAGAACCTTCCACCAAACAGGTGTCCTCAAACTTCTACTACCTGCATCGTACAACAATACTAAAGGTTGCCACAGGTATTTTTCTTAGCATATCATTTCTTAGGTGTTATTCTTAGCTGTCATTTCAATAGGTGCCATTTCTTTAGTGTGCCATTTCTCCAACAATTTCTCTAACCATTTCTCTAACCCTTCCTCCAACCATTCTAACTCCCAATCCCCAACTCCAATCTACTCACCACAAAACCCAGCCTTCCTCGCATTCAAATTTCACTTGCCTCAACCAGCATACTGGTTATGATAGATAGACATTCCAGTAGCACTACATCACTAGTTCACTTTTACGCGTCAAACAACCCAGACCCAATAGCCCCACCCACTCCCACACTCCTCCACCTCGATATTCCTCTCCAACCCCAACCCCCCAGCATTTCACTCTTACTCCATGGGACAAAAAAATCTTGACACGTCACGTCCACAAACTTTTCAATTTTCAGATCTTATAAACATCAACGAAAACCCTCTTTTTATCCCCATCGATATGTCGTCTTTTCGTGTGTTGGACCTCGTGAAACCGTTCGCACCCTTCGTTCCCGATGTCATCTCGCCCGAACGCAAGGTGTCTTTCCAGCAGAGACTCATGTGGACCGGCGTCACGCTCTTGATCTTCCTTGTCATGTCGGAAATCCCGCTCTACGGTATCGTCTCGTCTGACCTGAGCGACCCGCTCTATTGGTTGAGAATGATGCTCGCCTCCAACAGAGGTACCTTGATGGAGTTGGGTATCTCGCCGATTGTCACTGCTGGCATGGTGTTCCAGTTGTTGCAGGGCCTCAAGTTGATCCAGGTGGACATGGCCGACAAGAAGGACAGGGAGCAGTTCCAGGCCGCGCAGAAGTTGTTTGCCATCATTCTCGCGGCAGGCCAGGCAATCGTCTACGTCTTGACAGGAATGTACGGCAAGCCCTCTAGTCTTGGTGTCGGTGTCTGCCTTTTGCTCGTGTTGCAGTTGGTTTTTGCCGGTATCGTGGTCATCTTGCTCGATGAATTGTTGCAAAAGGGGTACGGTTTGGGTTCCGGTATCTCACTTTTCACCGCTACTAATGTTTGTGAGCAAGTTTTCTGGAAGGCCTTTGCCCCTACTACTTCCAACTATGGTAAAGGTGTGGAGTTTGAAGGTGCCGTCGTGGCACTTTTCCACTTGCTTGGCTCTAGAAAAGACAAGAAGAGAGCTTTGATTGAAGCCTTCTACAGACAGAACTTGCCCAACATGTTCCAGTTGTTGACCACCATCTTTGTCTTTTTGTTGGTCATCTACTTGCAGGGCTTCAGGGTTGAATTGCCCGTTAAGTCCAACAGACAAAGAGGTCCATACGGCTTGTACCCAATCAGATTGTTCTACACCTCGAACATTCCTATCATGTTGCAGAGTGCGTTGAGCACCAACATCTTCATCATCTCGCAGTTGTTGTTTGTGAGATGGCCGGAGAACTTGTTTGTCAAGGTGTTGGGCACCTGGGACACCAGACCAGGCCAGGCGCAGTTGTTTGCGGTCGGCGGCTTGGCGTACTACATCCAGCCGCCTTCGTCCTTCACCGAGGCGTTGCTTGACCCCATCAAGACGGCCATCTACATCTCCTTTGTCTTGGGCAGCTGTGCCTTGTTTTCGACCACCTGGATCGAGATCAGTGGCACCTCTGCGCGCGACGTGGCCAAGCAGTTCAAGCAGCAGGGGTTGGTGATTGCGGGACACAGAGACACCTCGGCTTACAGGGAGTTGAAGAAGATTATTCCAACTGCTGCGGCGTTTGGCGGTGCCACCATTGGTGCATTGTCGGTGTTCTGCGACTTGTTGGGGACTTTGGGTAGTGGAACCTCGATATTGTTGGCTGTGACGACCATTTATGGTTATTATGAGTTGGCAATGAAGGAGGGGGGGTATGGTAAGAGTGTTGTGAGTGGTTTTACTGATGGTATTTAGTTTTAGATGTATGAGTAATCAAAATATAAAGGAAGAGCACGAGCCACGAATGAGCGAAGCGAGTGAGTGAATAATTAATGAATGAATGGAGTGAGTGGATAATTAATGAATGGAGTGAGTGGATTATTAAAAAATGGAGTGGATAATTAATGAATGGAGTGGATTATAAAAAATGAATTGACTGGATAATTAATATATGGAGTGAGTGGATAATTAATGAACGGAGTGAGTAATTGGAATAATTAAGAAACGAATATGTGGACCAATTAACGAACAATTGAGCGAGTAAGTGGAATAATTAACGAACAATTGAGCGAGCGAGTGAGTGGAATAATTATTGAGCACACAAGTGGAGTGAGTGGATTATTATGTGCAATTGAAGCGAGTGTATAATAACGTGCAAGTGAAGTGAGTGGATAATAAACGTACGAATAAATAAAGTGAGTGGATTCACGAACATGCGGACCAAGATGCACTACAGTAACTGAGATGCAATACAGTAACTGAGACGTAATATAATGAGTGAGACGCGAAATAGTGGATACCGATATGATTTTTCAATTGTTCCAGAAATATTAGAGGCGAAATATTGGATACTGATAAGATTTTTCAACTGTACCGAAATAATGAGCAAATTTGGGAGCACCGAATTGTAGAATAAAGTGGCGTTACACCACTACAGTGTTACCTCAACAAAAAGGGTTCCCTCAGCATTTTATACACCCAAGTTTTCCTTCTTATTAACTCATAAAAGTACGCACCAACCCCCCTCTTCATGTCACTTCAAATTTATCCTGCCCTGAAAATACACCATCACCCACCCACACCCAAAAAAAATGCCAAGCTACCAAGCTCATAAAACAACTACCACCACGACTTACCAATTCCCATTTTATTCCTCTCACTCCATGTCCCAAAATTTGCAGTAATTCAAACATGTAAATCCTAATCTGCAAAAAATAGATCATCACCAAAAAAATTTCAGTCTTCTCCTTAGCACGATGGCATTAACAAGAAGCGGAATGAGCACTACGGAGCCCACCATAGTGGAAACCTCCGAAACCGAACTGTTTACCTCTGAAATGGGGCTGAAGAAAAATCAAAGAGATGGCGACGCTGGTGAGGAAGTTTCCTTGGAAGCGTTGTTTGGGGCACTAGCAAATAAGACAAAGTTCTTGAGAGACAGAGAACAGAGCGAGCAAGGCCAGAAAAATAGGGAAAGCATAGAGTCTGACGACGAAGTGGTGGTGGAAGAAGAAGACGGCGACTCGGACTTCTCAAAAGTGAAGAAGTTATTGGAGAGTTTACCCAAGCTTGAGTCCAAGTTCGAGAATGAAATAGGCGTGAAGTCAGACAAACCAAAGAATGACATTGTTATTGTCAACGATCCAATCATAGCGCAACGTAGAGATAAAAGCTTGAAGCCTACCGATGCAGGAGACAAGTGGTTTCATATGAAGCAACCAGAGATGACCCCCGAATTGAAAAGGGACTTGATGATAATTAAGAACAGAAGTGCATTGGACCCTAAGAGGCATTACAAAAAGGACAAATGGGACATACCCAAGCATTTCCAGATGGGCACCATTGTGGAGGGAAACACTGAATTTTACAGTTCCAGAATGAAGCGTAAGGAGAGAGGCACGTCGTTGGTGGGTGAGGTGTTGAAGGATGAAAAAACCGACAAATACTTTAAGAGAAAGTATGCTGAGATTGGGGCAAAGAGGAAAAGTGGAGGCAAGGAGTATTACCAGCAGCTTAGAGAGAAGAGGAGAAGGTATTGATTGCATTGTGTAGCATTAATGAAAAGGATAATCTTATTGGAGGTGTGAGAAGGGTAGTGAATGTAATGATTGAAAGCTAGGATTAAGTTACCAACTTAAGAGATGAATCAGATGTTGTTTGAGGTATTATTTTAAGGTAGTTCAAAGGTTGTTTGAAGATAATCTTCAAAGGTAGTTTCGAAGTTATACCTTTTAGGTAGTTCACATCTTGTTTGACCCTATTGACACAAGAAATTAAAATTGGAAGAGCAAACCAATCCAATGATTGAGGCTTTTCAGATGGGTGCAAAATGAGAAACGTGTTGAGTGAGAGCTCGGATTATCTTGTGAATTCAAATTTTAGACGACAGGAATGCTGCATGACTAAGGTAAGTCTAGGTTAAATAGAAGTATGACTTTGTTAGTGAAGGGATGTCTTGATTAATGCTAAATTTCAAGGAGTGGTAGAACGAAGATCCAGCGAAAGTGAGTTTCAGAGAATTCGAAACATGGTCAAAACACTAGTTGTTTCATAACACATAGACCTAAAAACGCTCTAGTCCAATTAGGTAATAAAGCTGCAAAATTGATAGTTTTCAGACACATGGTTGACTAAGCGGTTGTGGTCAAGTCAAAGCATTTGAGTCACCACAGGTTAAACAAAGTACCTTCTAGACAATACCCTTCTTCACCCCATTTTGAAGTCATTCTTCAAGTCGAAAGAGTGGCATTCTGTAATTCATGAATTATTCTTATCAAGCATCACTGTTTTCAATTTTTACAGCACTCTTGACTATTTAACAGTTTAGGGGCAACTGATGACTCTCATTAAGATTAAAACAACTTCCCCTTTGAGATTGGTATTAGATGAGTGATTGTAGATTAACCAAATTTCGGAGTGGATTGAAAAGCTATGTCAATGGTTTTACGATATCAGGTGGCTTAGACAAACAGTTGATTGAAAATTGTCTAACGGTGATAAAAATGTAGACTTACTTTCTCTGCAATTCAAAACGTAGAAGAACATTTCTTCAACAAAGATACAACTTCTTTACCCGTACCCCAATCTTCAATATATACCAACTGAAGTGAAAGCCACATCTCAAATACTTGTTTTGATTAAATGAAAAAACGCATAGAAAACTGGCTGCAAATCGATGCAGCTGCTGATGAACGGGCCGTTAAATCCAACATCTAAACATAAGAACACAGTCTATCAACCAAACAGAATACACAGTCATCAATCTACTGGTCTAGAAGCCCAGCAGTCACTCTTATCCTCCCCTTCACCTCCACCCACAATCTACCTTGCCACCCGCATCCACTCCCAAAAAAAACCGTAAATCTAAAACAAGCTTGAACATGTTACTGCAGAAAGTAGCCGAGTTTGGAATTCCCCTTATCATAGCCAACTAACCCGATGGCCTTCGGATCCTCCACCAATTTCATTATGAGTTCTTGGCATTTATGTCTCTCCAGACTCTCAAAAAACCACTTGAAAGATGTACGGTAAGTGGGACGAGACTCATAGATGCCAACAACGTGTGCATCTACCCAATGAACATGAAATCTGCCCAGAGAAGTACATGAGGCAAGGCTGACGAGCGAATATGAACACCGGCCTCTGGTGGCAAACTCTAGTGGCAATTATTACACTAAGTTAGTGGCAAATTACAAATCAAAGGCAAGGTTGACGCATTTAAGCCATTTTAATGGTGAAAACAGTTTTAGGGCCGCGCCAAAACGCGGAACGGCTGTTTGGAGAAAACTTGTATCCGATTTCCTTACTAAAAATGAGCCGTATAGGAGGTGAACAGCGTTTGAACACAATGCAGAGTTGATGGCGGCGATACCAAACTCAGAAAACGTAATCCGTACACTTAAGGGCGGAACAGTCTCTTAGTTCCGTGTCTTTTATATATAGAAGCACATGGCCACCTTTCAACGTCTTCAAGATAATGCTGGATATTAAAGAAATCGGACTACAAGACGGTTATTATGAAGAGCCGTTGGAGCTAAACCCACAGAGACGGTTGCTTCTGAGACTCTTCTCGAAAACGATTCCGCACTTGCCTACGCAAGATGAAAGAATCGAGTACCCGGAGGGCAAGGCCAACATTGTAAACCGACTGTTCTTCTGGTGGGTGAACCCTATCTTGCTGACAGGGTACAGTCGTACTTTGCAACCAGATGACATGTTCACCTTGCCAGATAACTTCAAAGTGGATGCAATGGCAAAATCATTTGAAGAAAATTGGGAACGAGATTTTGCAGCTGCCAAAGCAAAACACATTGCTTTGAAGAGAAAAGAGGGGAAATCCGGAGAAGATGAGGATTTGTTGGAAGATTTCGAGCTTCTGAGATGGGTCACAGTGTTGGCCTTGTTGAAGACGTTCAAATGGCAGTACGGATTTGCCGTTTCGTGCTGTATTTTGGCGCAAGTTGGGACTACTTGCAGTCCTTTGCTTACCAAAAAGTTAATTGAATACGTTACTTTGCGCAACTATGGAATCGGGAAGGTTGGCACTGGTGTCGGATATGCGATCGGTGCGCTGGTGTTGGTACTAGTGATTGGTATTTTGATGAACCACTGTTTCTACTGGGGCATGCTCACTGGAGCGCAAGCCAAGGCCGCGCTCACAAAAGCTCTTCTTAAC
Organism: Kodamaea sagamina; assembly: GCA_030556545.1. Lineage (NCBI taxonomy): Eukaryota > Fungi > Ascomycota > Pichiomycetes > Serinales > Debaryomycetaceae > Kodamaea > Kodamaea sagamina. Next base: position 202,360 of record JAKTUG010000024.1, on the reverse strand, counting down.
AAGTCCTTGAGATTGAACCTGGAGCTGAAACACAAGTACCCGGTCGGTAAGATCACGTCGATGATGGGCACGGACTTGTCGAGAGTGGATCTTGCGTTGGGTTTCCAGCCTTTTTTGCTAGCGTTCCCATTTCCTTTTGTCATTGCAATTGCATTGTTGATTGTGAATATCGGTGTTTCCGCATTGGTGGGCATCGGTGTGTTGTTCTTGTTCTTGTTTGGCATTGGTGCTGCTATCGGTAAGTTGTTTGAGTTCAGAAAGAGAGTCAACAAGTTCACTGATGCCCGTGTCAACTATGTCAAGGAAGTGCTCAACAACTTGAAAATCATAAAGTACTATGCCTGGGAACCTCCTTACCACAAGAACATTTCAGACGTCAGACAGAAGGAAATGAACTTAGTTTTGAATATGCATATTTTGAGAGTCATTGCCATTGCATTTGCCATGACTCTTCCACTTTTCTCGTCGATGGCTGCGTTCTTGGTCTTGTACAAGATCAACATCGGGAAGAGCACTCCAGCTGCTGTTTTCTCGTCCATCTCGCTTTTCAACATCTTGACTCAGCAGGTCATCTACTTGCCCATGTCGATGTCGTCCGGTTCCGATGCGTTGATTGGTTTGGGCAGAATTGGTGGGTTCTTGAGTTCGCCTGAAGTTCACGAGGATGACGTCAAGATTGCTGCTTCTGGTGAGAAGTTACTGGAGATGGAAGAACGCAAATTGGCCATTGAGGTTGAGAATGCAAGTTTCGACTGGGAATCTTTTGATCTTGGAGATGAAGAAGAAGATGAAACCAAAGAGAAAGACAAGAAAGACAAGAAGAGGAAGGACAAGAAAAAGAAGAGTGCCTCCGAGGAAACCGACCAAGAAACCATCGAAGTAAAGGACGAAAAGAAGATCGAGAAAACCTTTGGATTAAAGAACATGGACATTTCCATCCGCAAGGGCGAGTTTGTTGTCGTTACTGGTGTCATTGGAAGTGGTAAGTCCTCCCTTTTGAGTGCGCTTTCTGGTTTCATGAACAGGACTGAAGGAGCAATCAATGTCAACGGTTCTCTTGTTCTTTGTGGTCTGCCTTGGATTCAAAACGCTACTGTCAAAGAAAACATTGTCTTTGGCAGTCCATTCGACGCTGAAAAGTACAAAGAGGTCATTTACTCGTGTTCTTTGGAAAGCGATTTGCAGATTTTGCCTGCCGGTGACCAAACGGAAGTTGGTGAGCGTGGTATCACCTTGTCTGGTGGTCAAAAAGCCAGAATCAACTTGGCCCGTGCCGTTTACGCAGAAAAAGACATCATTCTACTCGATGACGTCCTCTCTGCTGTCGATGCTAAGGTTGGCAAACACATTGTTAACCAATGTATTATGGGTGTGTTAGGAGACAAAACCAGAATCCTCGCTACTCACCAGTTGTCACTTATTGGCTCTGCTGACAGAATCATCTTTTTGAATGGCGATGGAAAGATCAGTGTTGGCACCCGCGAAGAATTGTTGTTGAGCAATCCAGGCTTTGCTAACTTGATGTCATTCAGTGGACACAACAAGAAGACTGACGATGACGAGGACGAAAAAACAAAGCTCGTTGACGACAACGAAGAGGAAGAAAGAAAGCAGTATGCTGACAACGTTGCAGATGGCAGATTGATTGACGTTGAAGAGCGTGCGGTCAACCAGATTTCTTCTCAAATCATCAAAGACTACGTCAAGATTGGTGCTGGTAGGGTCCCCGTTTGGTTTCTCATTCCAACTATTCTCGCTTTTGTCGCTTTTGCTACCTTCTGCCTGTTGTTCACCAACACCTGGTTGTCGTTCTGGACGGAGCTCAAATTTCACAGGCCAACGAGCTTCTACATGGGAATGTACGCAATGTTCACCGTTTTGTCTTTCCTCTTCTTGGCTTTGATGTTTATGATGATGATTATGGTGTGCACAACTGCGCTGAAAAACATGAACGTCATGGCCATGAACAGAATCTTGCACACACCGATGCTGTTCATGGATACCACACCAATGGGACGTATTCTCAACAGATTCACCAAGGACACCGACGTGCTCGATAACGAAATCGCAGATCAAATGGCTATGGTAATGTACATGTTTGGAAACATTATTGGTATTCTCATCTTGTGTATCATCTACTTGCCGTGGTTTGCCATTGCTTGTCCCTTCCTTGGGTTTTTGTTCTTTGCTGTTGCCAACTACTACCAAGCCCTGGGTAGAGAACTCAAGAGATTGGAGGCTGTCCAGAGATCCAAGGTTTACAACAACTTCAATGAGGTTTTGAGTGGTATGGAAACCATCAAGGCGTATGGACACCAGGACAGATTCATGGGCAAGAACGATAGTTTGATCAACAGAATGAACGAAGCGTACTACTTGACTATTGCTTCCCAGCGTTGGTTGACCATTAACTTGGATTTGTTGTCGTGTGCATTCACGATCCTCATCACCTTCCTTTGTGTGTTCCGTGTTTTCCACATTTCTCCAGCTTCTGTCGGTTTGTTGTTGTCCTATGTGATGCTGCTTTCTGGTCAATTGTCGTACCTTCTTAAGACCTACACCCAGTTGGAAAACGAAATGAATTCCGCTGAGAGATTGATCGACTACGCACTCAAGTTGCCAGAGGAAGCTCCTTATGTGATTACCGAAACTACTCCACACCCATCGTGGCCACAAGGTCAAATCATCTTTGACCAAGTCACTCTCCGTTACAGACCAAGCTTGCCTATCGTCTTGAACAACCTCAGTTTCACCGTTCAAAGAGGCGAAAAGATTGGTATTTGTGGTCGTACAGGTGCTGGTAAATCCTCCATCATGTCTGCGTTATTCAGGTTGAGTGAGTTGGAAGGTGGCAGAATTTTGATTGACGGTACCGATATCTCTACCTTAGGTATGAAGCACTTGAGAAGCAATCTTTCCATTATTCCTCAAGATCCAGTTTTGTTCCGAGGTAGTATTAGAAAGAACTTGGATCCTTTCAACGAGAGCGACGACAGTAAGTTGAAGGACTCGTTGAGAAGAACAGGGTTGAGTTTTGACTTGGACCAGTTGGTGGACGATGACGGTGTAAACTTCTCGTTAGGTGAGAGACAGTTGATTGCCTTTGCCCGTGCTCTTGTGAGAGACTCGAACATTTTGATTTTAGATGAAGCTACATCATCGGTAGACTACGAAACTGACTTGCGTATCCAGGAAACAATTGCCAAAGAGTTTGGCCATTGTACAATCTTGTGTATTGCTCACAGACTCAAAACCATTGTCAACTACGACAAGATTTTGGTGTTGGACAGGGGTGAGAAGCGCGAATTCGACACTCCTTGGAACTTGTACCACACAGACAATCTGATTTTCCAGCAGATGTGTCTCAAGTCTAACATTCGTGAGGTTGACTTTAACAATTCTTCTAGTTTGGGATCTGTTGGAAAAGAGTCTGCGGATGTCCAAACTGATGAATCTTCCTTAGATGATCACAGTTCATAGAATTGAGTGCTGCGTTCGTGCTTTTAGTTTAATTCTTGTAGATAATTAGTTTTGTATATTGAAGAATGGATATTGAATTTATTATTGAATATTTCTGTAGTAGAATGTTTGCTTCGAATGCGATGTTTAGTTTGAGTGTGCCAAGGAGACTTGTGGCCAGTGGAAAGTTGTATCAATTTTTTTTTACCATATAATTGAAAGGTTGTTCTAGTCTTAGAAATTGATAGTTTTTTGTCAAAAATGTTGAAAAAAGTTGAAGAGAGATTACTCTAAATACAAAAGGAGGACAAGAATTGGAGACCGTTAGTTAAAATACTCGGCAAACAAGCCTAGTAATACTGTCAGTCTTAACCTTTCAGAAAAATTCACTCAATCTGAAAGTGAACCAAGCGAATTTTCAAAACTCAACAAACTGGCAACTTGTCCGAGTGGTTAAGGAGAAAGATTAGAAATCTTTTGGGCTTTGCCCGCGCAGGTTCGAATCCTGCAGTTGTCGTTATTTTTTGACGTCTTTGGCTTGGTAAACTGCCTTGTTTTTGTTAGGGCATTTCGTCACATCGAAAGACAAAAAAACCGTACCGCATTTTTCATAACTTTTTTTGAATTTTCGCAGCCAGATTATTCATCGTTGACGTAATACTACTAAAACTTGCATGCGTCGTAAACTCAGCAAAGTGGAGATCTAATCTTGAGTACGAATGAAGTTATTGTGATTCACATGAGCAAAATGATGGTGGTTTTGGTGTAATATTTAGGAAATTTTGTGCACATCAATGTATCCATTGGGTGTAAAAAGAAGTCAAGGAGCCAATACTGACGTTCCTTCTATAATTTTTAAGGAAAATTAATTTTACATTTACTCAGCTTTAGCGTTTTCTCTTGATTTTTTCACCATAGAATTGTGGTTTTAGATATTACGATTCAGGTGAATTTTTCACCAAGAGTTTAGCACCGAAAATATTCATGCGTTCTTGCACCCACGACAAATCTAGATTCAGAAGGTTTTGGAAACGACACCAGCGTGACTTCACGAGATAACCGCAGTTGAAACCACCTCAACGAAAAGGCAGTACTGCAGCGTCCATTTTATATTTGTTGCAGATCGCTCAACAGCTACTTTTGAAATCTAGGCATCGAAAATCACAGTGTCGTTCAGATATCCGCCTTACACTCTAGAAGTTACCGCTCTTAACTTAAATTGGATATTCCCGTGTAGATGCAAAGGCTCCAATAGATCTATTCACCTTCAGTAAAGAAAATTCCACTTCTGTAAGGCTCCAATAATTCAATTCTACTTTACTATTCCTCTTCTGCTAGGATCCACCTTCCCGACTATTCAATTTATTGAAAAGAACTCTTCTTGCACTCCAGGTTCTACATGCCAAACGTCAACTTAACGGTGATACGTTTGTGGTACGTTCGGCTAATCACAAAAGTGTTTTTGAAGTACAACAATAATGAAAGTTTAATTCTTCCGAAGAAACCTATTGGATTACGAGCTTCAAGTGAGTGTTATTTCGTCAATCTGCGCAAAAGAATCAGTAGGATACTATTTTTGAAGAAGTTATTCACCTCAGCCCACATATAGCGATTTCTCTCTAAAACATTCCTAGTTAACTAACAAGGGACACCTCAACAATGTCCCTAGCTAAACAAGTGCCAAGGCTCTTTGGCAGCTTCCGCCATTAGTAGAAGTACCCCACAACAATAAGTCGGAACCTCCGGAGTGTATATCATTCCTTTTTACGGTAGTGTGTGTTGAATTGATTGAGATGTACCATATAAAGTATTTTCAACGCTTTGAGAAGCTGCAAAAATCAAATGTTTAGGGTGAAGTGCTCAAGGAGGTGTGAGTAAAATATATTGCGGTACCAGAGGGAGCGGAAGACTGTGAGAAGGCGGTCTAAACTGTAGGACAATATTTACCAAGCACCCTTTTTTGTAATAGATTTTTAGTGAAGATTTGTGACGGGAGGGATTCCATCGCGATTATCAAAACTCAACATAGTACCAGACTTCAAAGATTGTGCTGTTTGTTTTGTCATGACATGTGGAGTGCTTTTCAATAAGCCATCCCTTTAAACCAGGAGGTGTGCACTAATTTTTCATCATTACCCCACGATCGACGTACAAGCCCCGGAAGAAAGTAGATAAAATAATGGAGCGTGGTTTTTTTTAACGTAGATGTGTTTAGATATAGGTTTAGGTGGGTTATACTTGGATTCAACACGCTATTCTCATCGTCATTCTAACATCAGGATTCCCAAGATTCATGTGCTTTAAAAATTAATGAAAATTTAAAGTAAACCAAGCAGTTTCCGCTAGATACTAAATCACCACAATCAAATAAAACAATCGGCTCTTTGGCCGAGTGGTTAAGGCGGTAGACTCAAGTTCTACTATCGTAAAGATGCACGCGTTCGAACCGCGTAGGAGTCATTATTTTTGCTTATGATTTTGCCAACAACCAGTTGCCCTTCACAACCGTCCTGATGGAACCAGGAACTAAAAATGGTTGCAAACACACTCAAAAGTCTGGCACTTCTAAATTTTCTCATCTGTTCCAGAACAATATACAGAAAATGGAACAATACAAACCGCAGGCAGGAAGACAAAGGACAAGGTCACCATGTGTCAACATAGTAAAGGGTACAGCCTTGCCTGGGGGATCGCAACCCGACAGGGCACATATTCTTGCACGGCACAATTCTGTTCTAGTTCACATGATCCGGGTAAATTCAGCGTTATCTCCCGGAAGATTTCAGTTTCATTTTGAGCGTGCACGATTCACGGTGGTTATCTTAAGGAGCTTTAAGCACCCTTGGAATCTCCAATAGTTTCCTTTTGGGTTGGGTATACTTAATGTGGCAGTGATGAATACAAGGCTAAAGTGTGATAATTGACGTTGTGATTGTTAACAATTTGGGGTTATTGTAGCAGCAGGGCAATTTCACAGATTGTATCTGCAAGAGAGACAATTGTACAAGGGTTTAATTATATCTAGGAATGACAATTGATATATGTTTTGAAGACAATTGGGTTGTTTTAATTGTATCTACAAGTGGCAATTGTAGGGTTCTATCAACGGTGGCAATTGTGGTCACAAGTACAATTGTGTGGTTATACAAGTACAATTGTGTGGTTATACAGGTACAATTGTGTGGTTATACAAGTACAATTGTATGGCTATATCAGGTACAATTAAATGATATACAAGTACAATTAATACAGGTACAATTAAATGATGTACAAGTAGAATTAATGAAATACAAGTACAATTCATGATAAGGTACAATTAAGTGATAAAGTACAATTACATGATATACCAAATACAATTGTATGATAAAGAACAATTCCATCACATAAAAGTAATTCCAGGCATATGCACCAAATACAATCCCAAACCAAAAAAAAGATTGATCCTACACAATTAATGCAATATATTCATAATTCATAACTATCGTCAATTATCCAGATTCTATAATTACCCTTCACTCTAAACCAGCTCTCCTAAACACATCCAGTCTAACCTGGTCCCATAATTTTTTTTTATCCTCCTTCAGCAATTTCACCTTTGCGTTGCTACCATCTCTCAACTGATTTTTCAACAAGACTGTCTTATCCTTGTACTCCTGTGCCGTAGTCGCAGCAGCAGCCAAGTTAATCAAATAGTTACGAATAGCAATCTGCTTAAACTTGAACTTGAGAAAACTCTGGTTCTGGGCAATGGACGCGGGTTGCGACTTGCTGCGCTCGTTAATCTGAAGCAACCGCGACTGCTTGACAGAAATCTCCGCCACCGACTTCTTGAAGTTGAAGTCGAGGCTGTGCTCCTGGTAGAGGTTGGACAGGAACAAGGTGTAGATCAACTCCTTGTCTGTGATATGAGGCTGTATCAAGACAATCTGGCACACCAGGGCCAAATCGCCCACCAACTGCGGCAACGAGTTTTGGGAATACTGGTACTGGAAGCCCGGAGTCGATGTGATCATGGGCAACTGCACCAAGAGCAACTTGCAGCGCGTCACATTCAAGTTCCAGTCGACAAGTGCTTCTGCGTCCTGGTACTGCAAATCCAGACCCAACGAGATCTTGTACAATTCTTCGTCGTCAAAGTCGACGCCCATGCTAACAGCACCAGCCTTTTCATTTCGCTTCTCCAAAAAGTACTTTTCGTGGAGCACCACGTCGTTGACCAACTGCTCGACGGTGGTGGTGACGGGCTCCGAGTCCTCTGGGATGGTGCCCGTCAGCGACAGGTAGATGGAGGGGGACGAGCGAACCGATCGCCTGCCCGAGATGCGCGAGAAGATGGACGAGTGCTCGCTGGCGGTGGACTTGCGCGAGTTGCTCGACGACTTGGACGGCGCCGATCGCACGGAGGACGCCCCGCTCAGCGTGATCACAGAGGGCGGAAGCTGCTGGTAGATGACGTTTCTCGCGTTGTCTTTGAAGTGTGTCGGCGCGCTCGACATTGACTGCCCTGGCGCCCGACCGTACGCGGATCCAAACATGCTGGCAAGAGTAAAAAACAAAGGTGCAAGTTTTTATAATTTTGTTTCTGCTTTCTCCCATCCAGAAATCTCCTTCAAGAGACCACAGAAGGAAGAATGGAAAAGAAAGGAATAGGGGGTAGAGAGTGGGGTGTCTTTGTGGAAGCACTTTGGGATGGAATTGCGAAGCCGTACTTGGTGGAGGAGAGTATGGGGAGTATGGTGTGTGTGGGGGGGGTCATTTGTGTGGAGTTTATGGTGGAAACATCCCAGTGGATCTGCCTGGGGGGGTTGTGGTGTGAATGGTGCGGACGTTTGGATGCCCTCTCACACCACCGTGCCGTTGTTTTACGAAGATGATTTTTTCTGGCCGTTTTAGTGCAAAGTAGTGTTGTTCCGGATGAAATGGATGCTTGGAGGGAGTCAGTGTTTTCGGTGGACGAGGTGGTGGAGTGGTGCGTGGTGGAAAAAAGGGCCAGTGCCGGTGGTGGTGTTTTCGTGGAGATTCGGGCACCGCAACGGGCAGGCGACCCGTGGTGCTGCTGGAACACCGGGGCCCAGGGCAGATTTGTGCAAACAAGGAAAAACCTTTTGAGGTGACGTTACGCCTCGGTTAAAAAGCGTTCGAGGATGGACTGGCAAGGATGGTTTGTGACTGGGTTTTTTGTGTGGAGGGTAGATTTCTTTATTGGGTGTGGAGAGATGAATATGAGATTGAGAAATGGTTGGAATACTGGTGATGAGATTGAGAAATAACCTCATATCTTTATCATTTTGAGGATAAACAGAGATTTCATCTAATGGGAAAATCATGGGTTATGATTTCAAGAAAAGTCGAGATGCAGATTGAATGGTCTTGGTTGCAAGAAGGTTGCCGTGGTTTACACTAAAGTGCGTCCCCGCACAATGGGAAGGCCCGGAACATTAATACGATCCGATTACGAGTGGATTTGATAATGTATGGAGTTTTTTTCGTGGTCACTGGTGTATCTAGTTCTTTTCCAAATTCTTTTCTTAGGTCTTTTCTTTGAAAATGCTCCTTTCTTAGCAAACTCTATTTGTTTGGAATCTTTGTTAGTCTTTTTTGTAAGAGGCCGTTTTTACATAAATCAAGATCTTTTTTTAGCGAGCCGTCTTTTAAGCGTTTCACCGAGGGCCGAGCGGCCCTTTTCAGCGTTCCAAGAAACGCTTCACAGGCCCGTTTTGCGTACCAAGAGACTGAGGCCCGCAAAAGGCGATCCTCCCAAGTCTTGTGCGCAGTGCGGAGAATTGAGTTTTGGGTGTTTTGGATCTGCGAATGCGAGTTTTTCTTGTTGGTTGGGAATGTAATACGAGAATTGTTTGGTGATCGTGAATTTGTGGTTTGGATGGGCCTTTTATTGTCACGGGTAGAGTGTCGGTTTTGGATATGACAGTAGAGTGACTTATTAGTTTTTTTTCGTCGCATTATATTTCTCTATTTCTTTCGGATAGTTTGTCCATTTATCATTTATATTGCCATCTCCTACTTTTCCTTTTATATTACCATTACATTTGCTTTCTTTTATATTACCATTACATTTGCTTTCTTTTATATTACCATTACATTTACTTTCTTTCCTATTATATTACCGATCCTTTATCTTTCATACCAATTGAAATACACTCTCATTTTCTTTCATTCTTTCTCTTTTCTCTTTTCCGTTTAACCTGTTCTCAATGTTCTTTCACTTCTCTCTTTCACATTATCACATTATTTTTCTAATTACCTGTATTCCGCTCATCCCATCAACCCTCACCACTACATACACAACCATACATTCACCCGCTATTACTCAACCCACTCTTTTCATGTTCAGCAATCACTCAATTCATGCTCTTTTATCACTACTCCGATCACGTTTTTCAATCATTAAGCTCTAAATATGTAACTTTCTACATTTCTCGCGGGTATACACCCAAATCACAAAGTATATTCACCCACCTCACATAGTATATTCACCCACTCACTCTTTAGTATTCTCGCCCACTCTCGCTCCGCTCGTGGTTTATTTACTTGCTTCGCTCGCACTCGCTTCGCTCCTGCCATTTGCAGCCACCCCCACAAAAATTGAATCGCCTCATTTTACGAAACAATTAATCACTACGCGTCCTCCCATGACTTCCACCACTACTGTAAGTTCACTCCACCCTGCTTCCCTCTACATACTAACCACCAGAAATCTCCCAATGCCGAACCAGCAGCCAAAAAAGCAAAGCTGAACGCAAAACAGGCCCAGCCAAAGAAAGTAAAGAATGACGTAGACACATCCCGCGCTAAAAGTATCCTTGAAGACATCCCAGACGCGGATTTGGATGCTGACGAGGAGGAGGAAAATGACGACGAGACCCCCAAGAAGAAGAAGAAGGATGCTTCTTCAATTGAGCTTCCAGAGGCCCTGGCCTCTTGTTTGGAAGGCTTGACCATAGTATTCACTGGTGTTCTTCCAAACCTTGACCGCAAGGAATCTGAGGTCTTGGCTAAAAAATGCGGGGCCAAGGTCACCAAGTCAATCTCACGCAACACTTCACTTGTTGTTGTTGGAAACAAAGCTGGGCCTCTCAAGATTCTGAAGATCAAAGATTTAGGAATTAAGACAATTGATGAGGCTGGGTTTATTCAATTTCTTGAGAAATTGCTGGCCAAGACCAACGGAAAAAGGAAGAGAGAGGAAGAAGAAGAAGAAGAAGAAGAAGAAGAAGAAGAAGAAGAAGAAGAAGAAGAAGAGGAAGACTAAATAAAATTGAAATAAATTTATATCTTTTATTCTGTTTAAAAATTTAAGCTGCGAAAAACAAAGTAGGCTTAATATGCAACAATACTCTTCTCATTTAATCTCAAAAGGTTCGCTTCAATTAATGGCTGCAACCGAGTCCGCTTTTCCAAATTCTCCGCCCTTCTATCTCGACTGTTATTTTCGATTTTGCAGTAGACTATTCTAGAAGAACCCTTGGTTATGCAGCAGACATCTCCACACAATCTGGCAATACTTTTCCACTCCAAGTCAAAATTGTCATCGATATCAACAACCTTTGCCTCTGTTCCAAAGCTGATGCCTGCAATCGACGTCAAACCGTTGGAGCGCAACTGCAAAGCAATTATCGATTTTGGAAGTGCTAACTGTTCGTTTGCTAAAAAGTTGCCGAGCTTGTTGCGATTCAACTTCAAGCTCTGCAAGTTACTCAATGCCGTTGCGTCTCCTGTCAATTTACAAGTCCCACAATCTTCAATTCTCAAGGCAACCAAGCTCTTTGGGAAGATGCTCCAGTCAAGTTCGGGCAAGCATATTTCCTCAAGAAATATCTCGGAGAGGTTGGCACAGCGATTGAATGAAAATGAGAACTGTGGGAGCTCGCCTCCAAATTGCTTTGGGCGTAAGGTGAACTTTTTCAACATGGCAAAGTTGAAGTCGAACGTGAACCCTGTCTCCCATTTATGGAACAACGTGAAGCTTTCGATGTCCTCTGGAAGCTTCTCAAACAATTTAGTATCCTCTGATCCACACGAGTAGAATTCCTTGAGACTGCGAGGAACCACCGAAAAGTTTGAGTTCACCAATGTTAGTTTGTTCATACTTGGAAGCTGTATGTTTTCCAAGTTCGAAATATGCGTGTTGTAAGCGTCCAACTGCTTCAAATTGTTCAAGTGGTCTATTTTGAACAGTTCTAATTTAGCTCTGTTCAACTTGATACACTCTAAACCGCATGGCAATTCCTTCTCCGAGAGCATTTCTAAATTGTTACCAGACAAATCCACACACTTCAATTGAGACAACTCACGTATGTTGCTTCCCAGTAAGGTAATCAAGTTATTTGCAATGAGCCCAAGCTCGACAAGCTTGGTTGGCCATTTAATTCCTTCGATGCTGTTTAGTTTGAGGTTTGTGAACTCTATTGCGTTCAAAGACTCGGGAAAATCAAGATCTTTGGGAGACAATATCCCACCAATCAGCCTCAACATAAGTGTCTCCAAGGTATCTGGGAATTGAAGGTCTCCCAAGGAAACATTGTGGCAGTTTGTTATTTCTAATCCTTTCAAACCAACTGGCAATTTCACACTTTTATTCAAGATGATTGGATCTTGTGTGTCCTGGAATGGATACATTGAAGGATGAGAAGCATACATGTTGGCTATCGCCAATTGCTTCAAATTAGGTGGAAACTCGAAGACTTGTATCTTTGTACACCAATCCAAACTGAGACTCTTCAAGCGCTTCAAGTCCCGGACTCCATTCAAATCAACTAAATTCATAAGTTGTGCCAATGATAATGACGCTAAAGCTGGAGGAAACTTGATCTCTTTGAGACTCTTAGTCGCAAACCTTATTAAGCGAAGTTGGTGCAATCGTGGAACATTTGTCAAGTCTACTTTGAAGGGTTCCTTCAAAGATGAAATAGTTAAAGTGTGCAAGAATTCTAGTTTTGGCGCTAAATCACAACTGAGCTGTAATTCATTCACTTCAAGTTTTTGGATTTTGGGAGGAAGTAACTCAAAAGTTTGAGCATTTGCAGGACTCAAGAGCTGCAACTTGGTTAAATTACTCAATTGACTTCTTGCCTGCAAGAAGAACCTGTTAGTGATATCACCGTTAACCTTTCTACCCAAACATACTTTGAGCGACAGCAAATTTCTAGGTAAACTGAAAGAATAATCATCCCAGATATCGGAACTGAGATTATTTAAAACTTCTAAACCTGAAATCTGGTATGGTAAATTGCAGATTTCTTGAATACACTTGAGATATTCTTGTCCCTGGTAATAAGGGTCAAGTGAATCAGGAGCTTTGTCTATCTTTACGTGAATAGACTTCACCTTTTGCAATATTTCAGGTGCACACTGGTGGAGGACTTTCAAATCGTAGGACAGCTCAAACTCGATTCGTTGTGGAACAAAACGGTGCTTCTCATAAAACTTGAGAAAGGCATATATGGTATGCATTTTCACAGGCTTACCCAGAGAAGTAGACGTCTGAGCTTGGCAAACACTTTTTCCAACATGCTTTGGGATTTCAGTCTCATGTTTCGAGCATGGTGGAATGAAGTTGTCATACTCAGACATTAACGGTCCGTTTACTTCCCCATATTGCCTCCCAATAATTATGGAGGAGTAGTATGCCTGAAAAGCAGACCCTCCTAGGTGAGTATCCAAAAGATTCCCAGTGACCTCGTTAGGAAGACACTGGATTATAAGGTGTTGTAATTCTGGGGCCAAGTTTCGAACAATTTCAGACATTTGTAGTGGAGTGAGTGGGATGAATAATTTGCTCAAGAAACAATCCCTCCATTATATATACACTGACGTATATGTAGATCTCAGGAGAGGCGCAAATGTGATCTTCATTGATTTACATACCCTTGAGGTTGCAATTTTTTTCCAGACTTGATACAATTAGAGCTCAAGCTTAAGCTAAGCTCTCATAAACCTACTGGCTTCAAACCCATGTGCATTTTAGCTTCATATAGCCAATGTTGAAAGCTTTTCTCCAGGTATTTATTTGTATTTTAAACATCATTGGATCAGCTCTTGTAGATCATTGAGAGAGTACTGCAGGTAAGTTTTTGCAACCTATAAATAGGGTTTGTATGAGAATGTAAGCCATTCTGACAATGCCAAGGCGCTCTCTATACAAGCCTCTCTGAAACAAGATCGGATCTTGTATCACACCAAGATTTACTTACCTCCTCCTTCAAACCAAACTCATCTGTAAACCTAAATCACGTGCCTCTTTTGTTACATAAGTTTTTTTTGAAACAATTAAATAAAAACCAAGTATGTTGGATGAGAACTTGTCAGAGGACTTTGGGTTCAAACTCGACAGTACAGCCCAAGGTGTTTCTGTTGTCGAAGCAATTCCATTGGATGAATATGCAGTGGATGAATTGCAGTTGCTTGCCGTTGGTCCGAACGCTGGATTCATTGCGATATCCAGCACAAAGTCCATCAAGTTGGGCTCACTAGATGACGTTTCTCAACTAGTTGATGTTCCAAATACTTCTGCAACAAGAATCACTCAGATCGCCTTTAATGCTGACAACTCTAGGTTGTACTATTTGACTGAAAACTACTTGAAGTATGTTAGTACCGCTGATCAGAGCCTTCACAATGTTGTCTCAGGTGTGAAATCCTTCAAGGTCAGTTTACTTGAGGATGAGTTGATATATTTGAATGAAAACTCGGAGTTATTTTCGTATCCTAAGACACAAAAGATTGCAGATTCTGTTACTTGCTATGGTTGGCAAGAACTGATATACTTTTATACTACGGATGGGACTGAAATATACACTTCTGAAGGCGAAATAACGGTTGAGTTCAGTTCCGAGACTCTTGAAGATGCAGACATCGAAGACCTCAGTGACTATAGACCAGTTTACGTTTCGAACTTTGACTCAAAGTACTTTTTAGTCTTCGAGCACAAGACTGAATCTGAGTTGGATGACCACATTTTAAAGCCATTTATTGTGGACTCAGGGGTGGCGATCGCTGCCGACATAGCGCAACCGTTTGGACTGGCTACGGAACGCATCGCCACATACTACTCGCATAACTTGTACAATTGGAACAGCAAGAAAACATACCAGTTTGTCACTTCTGCGGTAGTTTCTGAATGGTTTACAATTTTGGACGACGAAGGAAGTTTAGTTTCGATCGTGCCTGCGGAGGACACTTCCAAGGCTTTGTTCCCCTTGGACGAGGAAACTTCTGACGATTTGTCAGTTGTTGGCACAGCTTTAGATTTAACGCAGGTGGATACTGTAGTACAACAACCAGTGGTCGGAGTAGATGATTACAAGGGTTTGCCACGTATCTTCGCATTGTTAAACGATGGGTCACTTGTGAGTTGGTGGGTGGTGGACCGTTCTGCCCTTCTAGCAAAGTCTGTAGATTTGCAAACTGCAAAGTTAGTGAATCAAAATGTTATTAGGGCATCTGAGAGCAAGAAAAATGTTGTCTCTGGTACTAAAACTGATGTTGAGAGTAAGCCAGGTTTAGGCGGATTAGGTTCTCCAATTCCGTTTGAGACGTCCCCAAGCGAAAACAAGGCAAAACTGTTGGGTTCGGACTTTAAGGCGAGTCCCATAGGATTTTCTTCTGGTAAACCTTTTGGAATTGAGGGTGAACCAAATCCAATTGGATCATCAGAAAACAAACCGAGTCCATTTGGACCTTCAGAAAGCAAACCAAATCCATTTGGACCTACAGAAAACAAACCGAATCCATTTGGACCTTCGGACAACAAACCAAATCCATTTGGACCTTCAGGAAACGAATCAAACCAATTAGTTTTCCCGAAACCGAAAACCGAAGTAGCATCAGGCCAAACAGGGAGCGGGTTAGGAGAACTCGGCATTGGCCTGAACTCCTCTGGTCCAACAACATTCGGTCAAAATTCGTTGGGCCAGAGTTCCTTTGGCAATACGACTTTTGGTCAGTCTTCCTTTGGGAAGACATCTTTTGGTAACTCAGAACAGCCAAAGTCTCAGAAATCTTTCTCAACTTTGAAGTCCTCGTTTTCAAATCACGCTACTGGTACTTCTTCATTTGGGGTTCCAAACAACGCTTCACCTTTTGGCACCATAAACAACAAGGTCTCTTTTCTTGATCAAAAGAAATCCCAAGAAGGTAATATTTTTGGTGGATCAGACAACTCGACAAGTTCGCCGTTCAATTCATTGAAGCAAAAGAATGAGAGCAGTCCATTCAGCTCACTCGACCAAGGTAAAAGCGCGTCGCCATTTGGTTTCCTCAACCAAAAGAATGAAAGTCCGTTTGATTCGCTAAAGGAAATAGAACCTCCTAAAAATTCCTTGAATCAAAAAGAATCAAACGAAGCTCCATTACTCTACAGCAAATCACCATTTGATTCTATTAATAAAGGAACTCCTTTTATATCTAGGGAGAAGGAATCGAAAATTAGTGGTTTCCATAGTCTGAATTTACGTGAACAACCTGACTTAAGCGCTCAGGAGAGTAAACCTCAACATTTAAACTCAGACGTGAATTCAGTACTTGGCTCACTTAAATTACTGAGTGATTCTAAACATAAGGAAAATTCACCTTTCAACTCACTCAACCAGAAAACCGCATCTCCAACCACAACAATTTTTGAACCTAAACCTACAAAGAGCAATATTATGTTTGGCGCTAAGCCGGTGAATGACTTATTAAAATCTCAATCAACCAATCCTACTTTTCTTACAAGTGCACCAAAAGATCCATTGTTTGGTAAAAGTGTCGGCAAATCGACCCCCAAATCCGCCGCACCTCTTCTACAATCAAGCTCGCCAAATATTGCAAGAAGCTCAAGTAATTTGCTTCTGATGGTTACCAATGAAGCGCCGCCTAAAGTGACCAGACAAACTACAACCTCCCAAGTTGCCCCTTACAAATTAGAAACAAAGACTGACAAACTTCCAGAGTTTTCTGACGAATTGTCTGATTTGGACGTTCCAGAGACTGCTTCTGAGTTCGAACTGGAGTACCTGGCTGAGGAGAAGTTTGAAGGTGACAGAGCTGACTATGAGTTATATTTACTTTTGAAAAACAAACTCCCCATAGTTGAAGAATTCCTCCGATATGACGGACTTGTCAAACAAACGGCCAAAACAGAAAACCCAATTTTGGATGCGATAGTGCAGATATATAACGAAACCACGGCGTTGCTCAAGGTTCTCCTGTTAAATTCCAAGATATTAGATCAGTTCATTGATGCTCATGAAACAGTGGATGATGCAGAATATACTACTTTTGAAGCGTTGGAATATGCTGAGAAGTGGAGGTTATCTTCTATTCCTGATATCAATTTCTTCATTGAGGAGTTGATTCCAGCAGTTGATCATGCTTTGCTGACGAATGTGAGGCTGGAAGCGGAAGCAAGGAATTCTGCAGAGAAGATACAAAACAGCCGTCGCAATGTGCTTCACATTGAGAGGCTTTTCAGTCAAATCGACTTGTATGCGAACTACAGCAAGCAAGCTCATTTGAAGAACAGACTGTTGGATGTTCCAAACGAAGCATTACAGCTTAGTTTAAGCCAAAAGCTTGCAAATGTGCGCAACTTGTCTCGCACCTTGAAGGCAAAGATGATGCCATTGAAGGCTAGAGCCCTGATAGACGAAGGGTCTGTCAAAAAGTATGAAGCAGCTGCGTTCCTAGTGCACCACCAAGTGCGTGAGCATGAGGAGTTGATTGAAATTTTAACTGAAAACATGCGTAGTGCCAACGTGAATGAACCTGTCAATTTGTTGGAGGCTAAGAAAGAAGACAATGAACCAGTACCCTACAAGAAGAATATCAAGTGGGAAATAGGGAAGAAGAGAGAAGCCCCAATTGTGAGAAGGGTAGCTCTATAAATTATGGTAATAATAATTTGAATGAAATGATGAAATGGCTATTGTACTTTGAATGGAGAGGTTTCAGTTTTGCATTGAATGATATTTGGAGGATGAAATGTGGAGAAGGGTGAGGTTAGCGAGTCAGACTCTACGGAGGGTAATACTATCAATTAAAGACTATTAAATAAAGCCAATTTTAAGTGAATACTTTATCTGGTCACCAATCTGATCGTCGTCAGTCCAAATCCAAATGTTCTTGGAGAACATTTTGCACCCATTGGTTAAACTCAATTTAAAAGTTCAGTTAATTAACAAAATGTACTCGTCTAAAGTAGATATACCAGGCACACAATTGCAGTGCTAGCCCGTACTTTATCCAGATATTTTATGAGCTACAGAAGCATGCTCCAGACATAAAATAACCATGCGCATGGAAAGCTAATTGAATTGGATAAAATAACGGCGAGTGTAAAGTCTACTCTATTACTCACTCAATCGCTCTCAAGCTGAATCCTGTTTGCGTGCACGTTTCAATGCTACCAATGTCACCTTAACCACAAATCATCGAGAATTCTCCGAGTAATCTAAAAGTTAAGCGTTCCCTCCTCAGCAACTACCCTACTTCAGTCTCAGCTACTCAATTACACTTCAAATTGAATGCAGTTATTTTAATGCCGACACTTACATGCCCACAAAGCTTATAGGAAACTTCCTTCTCAAGTAACTAATTTAGCCTCTCTACACTATGCAAGCACGAATCATCCCTTCAACGTTAACTTTAAGCATTTTAGTTTAAATTGCCAATTTGTCCTAAACCTTGATCCAGTTCTAAATTTAGGTCACAATAGAAGTCAAATCTCGATGTTACAACTTGAAATGTTTTATTGTGATCTTAACTCATGGAACCCTTGATCAAAGTTTGTCTGTTTCATACGTTCTTTGTTCTTTGTTTCAGATCCCCCAGTTTTTGCTACGAGGCCAAGAACTCGAGGCACGGCAGCTGCTAATGCAAGTAATTGCTTCGAAGATAACACTTGCTCTATTGGATTTCGATTGCAACAGATTTAAAGTTGGTCAGTGTTGGATTGACTTTATAGCTGCAATTGATTAAAAAATCAGACGCTTCGACTTAATTGAGGTTAGGAGTGTGCGCCGAGCGATACTGGTTCACGAGTGGTTACTTAAAATAACACCGGTAGAGTGTCAGGAGGAATTGAAGGTTTCAAAGGCTGCAGGCATTTCGAAATTTGGGGAAACGTAAATTGGAGAATTTTCGAGGTGAAAGAGGAGCCAAGGCAATTGGTAGTCAATTTGCTCAAATGGGTGTAATGGACTCCCTTCCAACCTTAAACCGAACTTCTCAGGCGATCCGAGCCCGAACGGTGTATGAATCCTATATATATGGGAGGACATTTAAGTTTTGTCGAGTAGACAACTATTTTCCTTGTTAAAGGTAATTCTATTTCTACGAGAACGGGGTTTTAGCTTTGAAGTGAGAATGGAAGTTCCCCGAAGTATGAAGGTCCCTGTGTTTTAATTTGTTGCGATTCTGCAGAGAAATCTTTGAATTGAGTACCCGCACCACGAGAATGGGTAGTCAGTTGATGGAAGAGTGTAGCAATTCAGAGGCAGATTTCAGATTGTGATGCGACATCAAGTTTCTTATCGGAGTACATTCTTTGATGGTCATTTAAAGGGTGAAGATGTGAACGAGGTGAGATTCCTCATGGCTGCAAATTGACCCCAGATTCAGCTAAAAGGATTTCAGCAAGGCAAGCTTGAGAGTTGTAAGGTTGGATTTGGAAGTACTAGCGAGTTCTTTTGGCTGGTTTTCAGATAGATAATGAAGAGTATTGGTTTCAGTGTGGCGATTTTTTATTAATGTCTCATGTCAATCATTCGGAATCACATTTTCCTGACTACTTTGTTATTAAAATACCATTCCATTGATAACATATGAATATCAGTTAAGGTCAATTATCATGTGGATTAATTCTAAATAGAGTTATTCGTATAAATCTGGCCAGTGTCATTTTGAGAATAAGAGGTAATTTTTGGACATTGGGTTTAATCTGTCCAATCATAGTTTATGACAGATTAAATAAGTTTGAGCACCATTTGCACTCAATTTACACTCGTTCAGATAAGTTGATTTCAATTGAAGACAGACAAAAATTTATTGACATTAATAAGGAGAAACTGTTACTTGTACATGCACTACGTCGGGTGGTATAAACATTCACTTTATCCTCACCTTCTGCTGAAATTTTAAGAAATCAGATGAGAAAACACACCTCGCTCTCAAACATAACTCGCCAGATCTTAAAACTCAAAAGGTCTATTTGAATAAGACAAACCATACTTCGAATTGAATTTGTTAGCAATCAAGTCTTTAGAAGTACAAATTGAACTAGACGATCTCCTCCTTCTTAGAAAAGTTGTACGATTCCTGTAACACGAATGATTAACAAATGTTAGTAAACTCTGCGATTTCCGCTACTGCCCCACCCTCTCAATTATCACTCCAAAATCACCTCACTCTACTGAGACAATCCTCCAAATGCCCCGAATTTACCTAACCCCACCAGCCGGAATCAGCTCTTCTCACTCTCCCCCCCACCTACATTTTATCCTGTGATTTTACAAAAATGGGTGCAAAAAATTCCTGCTTCCAGCAACAAGGTTCTCCACGACGTGAAAAACGGTGCTTTAGTGAGATCTACAAACACATCTAGTCATATATCCGTGGCATCAAGATTTCCAGCGCGGACCAACAAGCAGAAGCATTTGTTTAAAACCGGGGTGAACACGAGCCTCATATTTACACAACATCCACATTCTCGAACCTTCGTTTCGGCCGTATTTGGAGCTCGTGTACCACGGCAGGCAATACCCGCTAGGCTCGTATCCGCTTTGTTGATTCGATCGTATTCGATTGTTGTGCTTCGCCCGTGTTGGCGCGTTGACGTCCGCCTCTCAATTTCCCGACATTTGGGACATTCTCGCGACAATCCACGACACGCTCACGACCGCCAAATCAAAAAATCAATAAAAAACAGATGGAGAGAAGCAGTTGAAGCGCACCATGTCTGAGCATATAGGAGCGCGGGTTCTCATACCCGGCACACGTGGGTATGGGATATTGCGCTATCATGGAACCATACATGGCAAGAACGGGGTATTTGGCGGCGTCGAGTTGATTGGCCCGGTGGCTGCCAGCAGAGGGAAGAACTCGGGTGCAGTCGACGGCATCCTGTATTTCGAGGTCGAACAACCCATGACGGGGTTGTTTTTGCCCTTTGACCGGTTGGTGCTGCTCAACCCGCACTTGGAATCTGGTGTGAGTACGCCGTCTGCACCGACAGGGAGCTATGGGTCTGCGTTGAGCGGGCCAGGAGGCAGTGGAGGACCGAACGGATCGTATGGTACTAATGGTGGCATCAATCTAAACGGACAAACCACACCCAATCCCAACAGATCGTCGATTGGGCTCCGTCTTTCGAGCGGTATCAAGTCGCCCATCAGCCCGCAGAACGCCTTCACCAACCAGAACATACCGAAGTCGTCGCGCAACTCCGCTATCGAGCGCAGATCGCTCCTGGGTCGCGTGTCACCCGCACCAAGCTCGTTTTCCGGCAGAATGTCGCCGGCCCTGCTGTTTGCTCCACCAGGTATCTCGCAGTTGGAGAGGGAACTAAGCGAACTCAAAATCAAACACGACCAAACGAAACGTGAAATGGCTGAGAAATCTTCCATCTTGAACGAATTACGAACCACTGTAAGCGATCTCCAACCGTTACTTGAAGAATACGAGCAAGAGGTGGCAGAGAAAGAAAAGCGTCTTGTCAAGCAAAAGAGCGACTTTGAGAAGGCTCGTGAGGAATGGCGTCACTCGATAGACTTGATGCTGCTGGCACAGCAGGAAAACGAGTCGTACTACGAGCAGCAAATTGACGAGTTGCAGAAGAAACTCGAGCACATGGAGCACACCGAGCCACAGGACAATGAGGAAAACGAGTTGGCCCATGAGGAGGAGATTGCCAGCATGCAAGAGGCATATGAGGAGCTTGAGAAGGAGAAGGCCAACGAAGAAAAGCAGTACAAGGCGCAACTCGAGGGCCGCGACATTGAGTTGCGCATTTTGCGCGAAGCCTTGGACGCCTTGCAGGGTAACGTGAAGGTGGAGACGGCCACGTCGCCGGTGGACGACAAACCGAGCAAGCAGGAAGAAATAGACGAGGAGCTCCTCTACACCAAGGAGTTGCTTGAGAAGAAGGTGGGCCAGCTCCAGCGCGACTTGAACTTCATGACGGAGGAAAACATGCTGTTGAAGGAGATGGTCGAGGAGTTGGAGCTGAAATTGACGTACAACGAGTCTGAGCTCAACTCGATCATCGAGAAGAACTTGGTACTGAAGGTCAAGGACGTTGATTTGGAGGACGCCACCAACGAGTTGGTGCGTGAGATCGAGGACTTGAAGCACCAGTTGGAAATGAGACCCACATTTAACGAGTTGGTCGAGCTCCAGAACGCCATCGAGGAGTTGGAGTCCATCCACAAGAAGGACTTGGAGGGGAATCTGGAAGAATTGCGAAGAGTAATCATTGAAAACAAGGATTTGCAGTCCAAGTTGGAGAAGATTCTTATAGAACAAGAAGAGTTGAGACAAGAGAGGCTTAATAACCCGCCTGCGCAAGTGTCGTCGACGTCAACTCCAAACTTGGACACGCCTAAAGTACAGAATGGAGACGGTGGGCTTCCTATTTATAAGGCATCAGGACCGTTGGACCCCAGCAGCGGCAAAAACGACTGGTGTGGATTATGTGAACGTGATGGACATAGCAGTATCAACTGCCCATATGAGAATGACATCTTTTAACACTGAAATCAATGTGTACGTTTTATGTAGTAGACGTTGGTGACGTTTAATCTTGTAATCATTAATAAATGCATATGTAAAGGGAGTAGAGAGTGTTGGTTTAGATTGAGTAGAATGTGATTACTATTTAACTTGTACATTCAGGATGAGTTTGCAGTATATTCTATTTGTACATTCTTGTGTTTCCTTATATTCTATTTGTTAAATTTTTTGTATAATCTATTGATTTAGATTTTTTGTATATTCTATAGATTTGGATTTGTTGTATGTTCTATTAGTGTGGATTTTTTGAATATTCTATTGATTTGGAGTTGTTGTATATTGATTTGGATTTTTTGAATATTCTGTTGATTTGGATTTGTTGTATATTCCATTGATTTGGATTTTTTGAACATTCTATCATTTGGCCTTTTCATATTCTATCATATGGATTTTTTACATCCTATCATTTGGATTTTTTGCAGCTATTTAGTCTACATACATATTTAACTCTTTGAATAGCGATTTTATTTAGTCTGTTTGTATTCTATTGAGTGTATCCGGGCACTAATATATTAGTGCTCCCTAATATATTAGTGCTCCCTAATATATTAGTGCTCCCTCACTACTAACCATCATCAGCATTTCCTTCTGATATCCTCTCTGACCATAATCACAAATAAACAAAATTTACCACCGTCATCCAAAAACGCCTACCAAACTTAACCCAACTCACCGTTTTAACTTCATATGACAACTAACGACAAACTAGGCAGACGTTTGCAGACACACTCGCCGTGTTTCCCCATTCAATTGTTCCAGATATTGAGGCTTTGTACCACTATGGGATTTTTCACATGAAGACTCTATGAGGGGGTTTATAAAAGGTCGGCCTGCTCTTCACAGGATCTGCAAAACCAGGATGGCTAGACACGAGATTCAGTTAAGCCGTGGGTCCAGAAGGTTCACCACCATCACAAACTACGCCAGCGAGGATGTCTTCGCTAAGGGAATCGCCAGAAAATGGCTGCGTATAGTGGTGTTAGTGCATGGGTTCCCAGACGATAACTCTAGTTACGACGAATTAGCACCCGTTTTAGAGGCCCATTTCGGCGAACCTACCTTGCTTCTTGCTCCCTTGCTCAGAGGATACGAAAAACTGAGCCAGGGCCTTCTTGACCAGTACTACCCCAACGATTTGGCTGGTGATATCAAGGCCTGGATCGAAAACTTGGACTACAGCGGAGTTCCTGTTCACGTTTTGGGTCACGACTGGGGTGCAATAGCCACCTACAGAGCTGCTCAGTTGTACCCAGACTTAATTACTTCGGTGGCCACCATGGCTATTCCCTACGTGGGCACAATTCCCAAGTGGAAGCTATTATTTAGTTTACCACGGCAATTGTACTTGCTGAGCTACATGTGCACTATGCAGTTCCCACTGTTGTACCGCCATAAGTTCCTGAGTGGGTCGTTGTATTTGAGCGATCTCTGGAAGTTTTGGTCGCCAACGTGGGACTTCAAGATTGAAGACATTGCGCCGGTGAAGGCCAGACTCGAAAATCCAGTGATTATAGACCACACCACTGCCTACTACAGATGTTTGTTCAACTTGCTCAACATCAGGCAGTATGAGAGTGTCATTGACTTCAACAAGGTTCCGCTGCTTATACTTGCTGGCGAGGAAGATGGTTGTATGCAAAAGAGATTATTTGAGATAGGAAGAGATTATTATGTTGGCACAAAGAATGTTAAATTTGAGATATTGGGAGGAGTTGGACACTTTTTGCACAGAGAAGATCCTTCAAGAGTGGGTGAGTTGGTTGTGGAGTGGTTTAGGGAGCATTCTTAGGGTTGGTTTTGGTTTTCATATGTAAGACAGAGAAATTGTTGAATTGGAGTGAGATTTGAAATGCCGAGCAAGTGAGTGGAATTGTTGAGTTGGAATGAGACTTTTAATGTCGAGCAATCGAGTAGAATCTTGTAATGGAATAAGACTTTTAATATCGAGCAATCGAGTAGAATCTTGTATTGGAATGAGACTTTTAATGTCAACAGTTTCTTTAAAATTATCACGCTTTCATTGTCTAAATAGTACTACTTTCAACTCAATTACCTCAATCTCCATCCAACTTCTCTACAATTACCTTAATCTCTACTATACATGCTTTTATTGTCTATTAGAATCACTCCTCTTCCTCCTCTTCCTCCTCCTCATCAATCCTCGAATCTTGCTCTTCATAATCATCCTCTCCATTTGCAAATACAATTCCATTTGGCTCTGTGGTCGTTGTAAATTCTGCATTTTCAGCCACTTCCTCCTCCTGATGTCCTCTCAACTCTGCTTGGGATCTTAATAGTTGTAATCTACCCTGTAAGGCAATCAAATGTGGCATCAACTTCAACCCTTGGCTCAATCCCTGCTCCAAATGCTTCAAATTCGTGGTTTGGCTGGTTTGCTTACCAAGATACCCACCATGAATAAGTAAAATCCACTTCAACCATATTGCTAAAGCTGGGGAAGACGAAGGGTTCACCGCAACTACCTCACTGACTATTGGGAAAAGTTGGTTAATGTACGGAATGGTCGTGTGATGCAGCGACAACTGTCTGATTGTTTGCCTGATATTGTCGGAGTCGCCATTGGTGGAACACAATTGAATAACAGACTCGTTATCTTCGTTCTTCAAGTATTCTTGCAACTGCTCGTACAACTCCTTTTGTGGCAAGTTGTTGATTTCGATTTCGCCAGGAACAACAAGAGTGGTGATTGGAAAATCGGGTGTGAGGTCTCTGGGGCTTGCAGAGTCGCCCAATTCCACTTGCACTTCGCCCACTGTACCAAAGTCCCACGCAATTTCAACAAACCTTGCGACATTGGAGTTGTACCAAATTCCAACCAACTTATGCTCGAAGAAGACATTGCTGAATCCTTGGCTGATCTGTGAAACCAATTCATTCTTCTTCAACACTTGTATACTGTTTTCGGTCAATGCCATTAATGCTTCTTCGAAGTCGTCATTCACAACCTGCAAGTTTGTAATACCTGGGACGTCCACCGTGTGCAAAACCTCGTTCTTCTTCAAATCAACAGTGAAAATAGTGTCATTCTTGACAGCATATACGATTTCAGGAGCCAAGGTCGACTGTTTAATCATTCTTACGTTTCCTTCCTCTTCGCCCAATTCGTATACCACAGAGGTAACGTTCTTTTTGGTTTTGGTGGTATCCACTGAGTACAATTGTGAGCCACCAAACACAATTGGTTCTGAGTTCTTGCCAATACTACTCGAAATGCTGACACCGCAGCTGATCCTATGGTTCAACTTGAGAGTCTTGGTGATTTTTTGCTGTTCCAAAGAGACCTCGTAGATCTCTCCATTTTCACTCACAGCCCAAAGTGTAGACTGGGTTCCTGGAACTAGGACCAACAAGGAAACCTCCTTGGTATTTGAGATTCTCTTCACGATCTTGTCGAGATGAGGTGAAAACACCAATATATCTCCACCAGAAACTAACACGCATAAGAGTGGCACTTCTTCGTTTTCTCCCTGTACTTCCAGCGCCTCTTCCTCGTGTTTACGCTTCAGTCTCTTGGACCCAGCATTGTTGATCCAGATGGCTTGTACAACAACGTCTTCAGAAGCCAACTCGATCCTTACTGTGCCAGCCTCGGAAACTGCTTCCGCAGAGTTTTCGTCCTTATCTATGGGGAATATCTGGACTTCATTTCTGCCAGCTGAAATGATACTAGCAACGTACAGTCTGCTGCTGTCTATGTAACTTGTAGTCATTGGATCCAATATTGAATCTTTTCTAGAATTGAAATTTTCAGCTCTTCTCAGAGCGATCACGTGAAGGTGATGACTTAGATTAATAGGGAGAGCATTAACGAACAGTCTGAAGGTTAGAGGTGCTACAGATGGTGGCCAAAATGGTTGGAAGATGGCTCGTGGATGTAGTTGATTGGGGATAATATCAAGTTTAATGAAAGTTCCACTGTAAATTTTGATCTGAGTCTTGAGTTTTTAATCAATAAAGAAGTAATCTCTGAGTTGACTAAGAGATTTAAAGTAACATGTCTGCTGGTCAAGTAGAATTAGAAACAGCGCTTACCATATTATCCTTAATTTTATAGCATCACCTTGAATCCTCATTTGCAGCCAAATCAAGAAATCGCTACTCCTGCTGTTGGATCTTCTAACCAAACAGCAACGACTAATTTACGAGACTACTCCTTCCAGTGATTTAGTTTTAAACTCCGTTAATTAAGGGATGGTTCTTCAGTTTGCACATAATACTTTATTAGGAATTTTTCGTAAATCATGAATCGTCAAGTTTCTACTTATATTTTCTATGAATGGTGAGGCTGTAACATACAAGGGTTTCTTCATTCATGTTTATTTCAAGGTGGTGTTCTATTGTAGGCTTTACCCCGTCAAGGCGGGGGCGGGCAAACTCCGCATGTTTGCACAAGTGAAACTGAATTGTCCGTACTGTGAGTGGGTTAATTCTTGAGGGTGGCCTTCACTTGTATAAAGATTTGAAACTAAGAGCCAGTTTCTTTTATAATAATGGCAGCTGTCTCTGGAGCATGTATCCTTTTGTTGCTCACTATAATGGAAAGAATGCCTCTCAAACCAACAATAGTATTGTTGAATTTTTTGAATTTCACGAAAGCCTAAATCAGGGTTCACGGACAAACAGTTCTCTGAATTGGAAATATTTTCCTTCTCTTGAACTTTGATCTTAGGACGTGCTGCAATGTTATTAGTTTGAGTGTTCTGGCCAATGAATCTAGTTTCATAATGGCCGAAGAATATCAATTTCATGTGTACACATTATAATTATCTCTCCTTATTGTTAACGCGGTATATTGAACGTTTCCAGAACATGAAAACAAATTTGCAACCATTTTTTGTGTAATAAGATACATTTGACATCAAAATGTCATTTTCAACTACACTTTTATAAAGGGTATTGTATATTTGGTATGCGCTACCTCTTCTCCTGCATTTCTATCATTTGTTGCACTTGCAACTTGCAAAGTTCCTTCAAATCCACAATGTCAGCCTTCAACTCTTCCACCTGTTCCAGCTTTTCTCCAATTAACTCCAACATCGTCAGCTCGGATTCTTCCTTTTTCGCCAACTGCTGTTGTAAACTCTCCAATTCTTGTTTTATTAAATTAACGTCTCCATCCAGTCTCAACCTATTCAAGAGCTGCTGTTCTGTTGTTTCCTTTGATTCTGCCAACTGAGCGTTTTCTTCTCTCAAAGTGTTCAATTCGATTTCCAAACGGCGAATGTTGGCTCCCATCTTGTTGATTAACTGTACACTACCGTTGGCAATACTTTGACCATTGGTGATTGTAGGGGCGTTTGTTGAACCTGGGAACTTTGAGTTGAACGAGAATGCATCGTCGTCGACCTCCCCAACATCTAATGACAACTGGTCTAAGGAATTCAGCGAATGGCGTGAATCCAAGAAACTAGGGTATTCTTTTCCTGTGAAGGAAGGAAACTCCCTGTGTGCTGGGGTGCCCAGTGACTCGCCCAACGCAATATCCTGCCAGTGTGGGTCAATAGGACTGGAAATAGAACCGGATTGCTGCAATGGTCCAAGAGCCAAGTTCGACGAGGTGCGTGGGTCGAGATTAAGGCTCAATCCTGATCCGTTCAACGTAGGGCGGCGCAACGTGTCCGCACTTCCATTGTTCTTGGAAAGCGTCTCGTTCAACGTTTGAATACGAGTGTTCAAGTTGTTACGTTCAGTATTGTATATCTGCTTGAATTTGTCAAACTTCTCTTGCAACTCTGCTAAATCATTCTCCTTAACCTGCAACGAGAGTGACAACTCGTCGTCACGTTTAGTGAGTTCGCTGATTTTCTCCTCTAGCAGATTTGCGGATTCTGTTTGTTCAGCTAGAACTGCATTAGCTCGCTTCAAGTCTTGCGCAAGTCTTTGCTTGGATTTCTTCAACGAGTCCGCGTTTCCTGTCAAGTAGTCTATTTTCGACAACAAGTTGGACTCGATTAGTTTCCAGTTCTCTTGTGCAGATAAGTACTGTTGGTGCAAGTTATGGTGAGTTTCAGATAACCTGGCAAACTCAGAATAGTCAACTTCGCCGTGACTTGAGTTTGTTTCCTTCGGAGCCTTGCTGTGAGTTTCATTTTCCATTCTCAAATACTCGATTTTACTCTCCAAGCGCAGAATTTCGTTGACGTTTTCTGATTTACTTGACTGTAACTCTCGCTTCAAGTCGTTCACCATCGTCGTTTTCGACTGCAACTCCAAAGAATGCTGCCTTTTCGCCATGTCTAGTTGTATTTTGAAGTCGTTCAAATCTTTGAGTGCTTGTTTTCTATCATTGAGTTCATTTTCGTATTTTTGTACAATCTCAGTATACTTTGGATGCCATTGCTTTTCCTTTTCCAAGCTGGCGCTCGCGGACAGGAACTTGTAGTTGAGATCGTTAAAGGTCTCAATTAAATTCTCTACACTCAGTAAGCCATGCGTTTTCAAAAGTGCCTCAAGTTCGTTCAACTGGATAGACGATTCGTCAGATTTGTCTTTGTAGTCCGCCAAATTCATTTCCAAATTGCTGTTTGTCTGCTTCAACTTCTTTATCGACTCGTTCAATTTTAATTCGCGTTTCAGTAACACTTCTCCCTCTTTCAACAATTCATCGATGGTGTTTTCACGGGTCTCCAACTTCATCAACAACTCTTTCTTCTCCTTGTCGTTGTCTACAGGCACAGGCGTGGACAGCTTTGGTGCGCTCAAAAACACAATTTTATCCTGTAGCTGCTTGTTTTGAAGCTCCAATTCATTGATACGGCGACTCAAGTCATCCTGCGGCTCTGGAGACAAGACTCTTGGGGTTCCTGCCACCAGCAGAGCAGCCAGTGCGGAGGCCAGAGTATCCTGGTCTTCGAGAAAAGTAGCGGCCACCGATGGTGGAATAGCTGAAGGGGCATGGACCAAAGGGCCGTTCAAAGCTGAATCTGCAGCTTTCTTCTTGGCTTTACCTTTTGCTGCTAAAGCCAATCTTTCCAGTAATGTGAGTCTTTTTTTAGGTTTTGCGGCTGGAGACTCCGATTCGTTGATTGAGGTGTCTGACTTTTCTGTATCATCATGAGAGTTGGTGACTTTTTTTGGATCTGGGGTGTGCAATTCATTTGGATTATTCAGTTCTTTTGGAGTGTCCAGCTTTTTTGGAGCTTCTGAAGCATCATCGGGTTTTTCTTCACATTCTGAGGAATCTTGAGTAGCATTTTTAGATAAATGAGTTACATTGGTATCTTCAGATAATTGAGTTCGAGTAGCATGTATGGATAATTGAGTTTCATCAACATCTTTAGATAATAGAATTTCAGTAGCATCGGATAGAGTTTCATCACCAGGTGCAATTTCAGCATGAATTTCATGAGCATTTAAATGTTTAACTTTTTCATCCTTTTCCTCTTCATCCTTTCCATTCTCATCGTTTGTATTCATGACTTCCACATTATCTTTCCCATTGTTTGCATTCATACCCTTCTCTTTATCTTTCCCAGTACTCTCATCCAAATCTAACTGCTCCCGCACTTCCCTCCTATCATCACCTGCCTCCTCAACAACCGAAATCTCTGGACTTTTCGCACCCACACCAATCCCGCCACCCAAAACAATCCCATCCTGCCCCTCATGAGACGCAACCCCCTCCTGCCGCTTTCTATTCTTCTTCTTCGTCATTTGATGTTGTGTTAAGATCAAAAGTCAATTTTGCGACACATTGCAAAAGAGTCTGGTTTCGGTAGGCGGACGACCCTGTAGATTTTGCACCCATTCTGCCAACGAGACCAAACATGAGGCCCGAGAAGTAGCTCGCTCTTTAATGCCCAGCTGTCACCGAAAAAGAAGGTCGAGAATTTAGTGACTTTGGGTCGTTAAAACTGTCGAGTCTGAAAAATATTCAACATTTTGGGTATTTGAGCTGTCGAAGCAGTTGAGTTGTTTAGAACTGCTGGGATGCTAATAACTGTTGAGATGCTTAACTGTTGAGTTCTGTTGGGTTCTGCTGGGTTACTTATGTGAAGGTGTTCAGTAGTTAACTCTCGAGAATTGTTTTATGTGGCCACCCTTAAGTTAAATTCTAGGCATAATAGACACAATATAGGTGAAAGATACAAGAAAGGATAGTCGAGCATAGTTATGATCCGGCAAAAGCATTCTAAAACCGATCTAAAATACACAGCTTTGCACCACTTCGAACCAAAGGATTCCAGCTGTAGGTGCTCTTATTTGCAGTTGCAATGAGTTCGAATCTTACAAGTCTAATGACGTAGAAACTCGTGCTTGCATTAATTCCTGAACAATACATTAAATGCTCTATAAACCTTCTCTCGACAGACCCTCACCAATCTGGCAAAGCCAAAAATTTAGCACAAGCAGGAGACGCTGTATGTTGGTTGCATCAGGCTTGTGTAGACACACTTGAAATTTCGACAGCACCTATAATGGTAGAGAATACAATTACAACATAGTTGTGCATGACAATAGATTGATTTTGCAACCAAAACGCTTTCTTGGCTTTTCCAGGTGAATTCCGCAAATTAGCATACCCAGTCACTGCTTGTACCTAAAAATACCCGCGTTTATGGTGGTGAGCAAGTGGTGGCCGTGGTCTGGGATTTTGCAGACGAAAGCCATAATTTGCACCCAGCACCGAAGAAGTGCGCGCCCATCGCAGATGATAGCACAATAAACATGAAGCGACCAGTGCGCACGCTGCGGTCACTCGAATCCACGGCTACCGGCTGCTCCCGCCACAAAAAGCCAATGCACTTTAGGCTTGATGGCGTTCGGGGAGCCGGCAGACCCTGGAACACCCCGTCGGAAATAGGTGCTGAGATGTTTGGGGTGCTGGCCGCGCTGCACAGGGCCCAGAGGGCCACCCTGGGGGCCCACCACGCGCGGGAGAACTCGCTTAGGGTGGCCTGAAGAATGGGGCCGTGCCCTCCAAGCGTGCTGGGGTGCCCGCCCAACAGGCACCGATCTGGCTACAGCTCCAGAAGCACCGTTAGCTCCATCGGCATACGCATGTGCTCCAAAATGGCACCGTATTTTGTGAGGTTTTCTGAGACTCCAACTCTGGCCCCAGAGCGATGAGACAGTAAGACCAGGTAATGTAACAATAACAAGCACGCCAGCCAAAAAAAATATGTGAGGGTGCGACGGTGAGCCCCGATACTACCGCACGTCGCATTGGGGGGACCATTCCGTCCCGCTACCTCTTCTTTGTTCTCATATCCGCGACCCAGAAGGCCCAGTCCGGCTGATCCCGCTCGATTTTGAGCGCACGCCAACCTCAAACATGCCGGCTGCGACGTTGGGCTACTGAGTTAGAGAGATCTCGGACGTGGAGTGAGATTGTCCCCGGTTTTGGGGACTCTTGGGCGAGCAGGCCCGACATGGATTTTTTTGGCCCAGCATGATTTTTGTGGGGGAGCCTTAAAGGCCCAGTATGGGTTTTGTGGGGGGCCTTGGAACAGTTGGCCCAGCACGATTTTGAAGGGGGGGGCCTTGGAACAGTTAACCCAGCACGATTTTGAAGGGGGGGGGCCTTGGAACAGTTAACCCAGCACGATTTTGTGGGGGATGGGAGGGCCCAGCAAAACGCCAGGAGCCCGTTTGCCGCGAGCAAGCCCGCGTATTTCGCACTGGCGGGCTGCACTGGCAGCCTCCTTTGCACGCCTACCCTCCGCTACACTACAACGGGATTAAACCGGCTAGTCTTGCTAAGCACACTAAGGATCGACAGCCCCGGCCACAAACAAAGGCGCCCGCCACAAAGCATCGGCTCAACAATCGCTAGAGACGTCTTTTGTGCCTCTCGCTTTGTGCAGCCAGGTGCTGGGGGCACCCAGATATCTCCTGTTTGTGCATAGACAATGCTGGCAGCGACAAAGGCATTGTGAGATATTACGGGGAGCCAGGCTGCTCGGCTGGGGAATGATGGGCCGTGTGGGTTAAAATTAGAGAGAAGAGCAAACAAAGGTTCAGTGTGGAATCTTGCAGCATTGTTTATGCAGCGTATCTCATGGTGGAGACCACAGCAACGGACAATGGAAGAGAAGTCGTGATGGACGGTCTAGTGCCTTTTATTGGAAAATAACAATAGTGACGAATGTTGTGCGAGTGCTGGTTTGTGGAGGAAGATGATGTGCGTTTTCTGTAGATCTGGTACAATGACAGGAGGCATGGTTTAAATAGATACGAGATCGATTGTCGTTAATAAAGATGGTTGGTTATGAAGTGGATTATTGGTTTTTCTTTGATTATGAGTGGGAGGTTCTAAGGGGTTGATTATAAGTTGGAGGTTCTAAGGTTTCTTTGATTATAAGTTTGAGGTTCTGAGTGTGTTTTGGATGTAATTGAATTTCTGAGTTTTTTTTGGTTATAGGTGAATGGTTTCTTGAGTGTTTTTTGGTGGAGTAGATTAGAGTGTCTAAATACTTTGGTTAATTGGAATGATTAGAGTTTATTTCTTTGGTTAATTAGAAGATTAGAGTCTATTTCTTTGGTTAATTGGAAGATTAGAGTCTATTTATTTGGTTAATTTGAACTGAGGACCTAATATTGGGATAATGGAATATTGGGATATTGGGATAATGGAATATTGGAATATTGAAATATTGGAATATTGGAATATTGGAATATTGGAATATTGGAATATTGGAATATTGGAATATTGGAATATTGGAATATTGGAATATTGAAATATTGGAATATTGGGATATTGGAATATTGGGATATTGGAATATTGGAATATTGGAATATTGGAATATTGGAATATTGGGAAATGGGTGCAATAAGTCAAAATGATTTTACAAAATTATAATAGATAGATAAGGATTATTATCAGAAGACGAAGAAGATTAATGATTAGAAGAAGTTTAGAAGACGAACAAATATAAGTCGAATAAATTTTACAATATTCAAATATAAATGAAATACTACTAAAAGTGTTGACTAATTAATAATTAATGGCTCAAAGAATTATTGACTTACCCTATCAATAGAGATAAATTCACAAACAGTATTAAATCAAGAAAACGTGCCAGATGTAGTTTCGTTTTGTCGCCCTACCGATAGACACGGCCATGCCACAAGTTCGACCCAATGCCTCGTTAGGCAGAACACAAATCAGCGCCAGTTAGCCGAGTGAGCGAGCGTTTCACTGAGAATGAGTCGCACGAACAATGGACATTCAGTGTTTGCGTTTACGGTGTTTGAGAGGCTGAATGGGTGCAATTTTTTGACCTCAAAGGAGAATAAATGTTTGAGGTTGACTTTGAGCGGCCATTGGGTGGAAGATCGGAGTGACCAGGTTAATGCTGGGACGAGACATGTTTGAGTCGTAATACTTATGTCACAAATTATTCAGACACATAAACCAAATCGGAACTCCACTAAAGACAACTAAATGTACAAAACCGAGGATCAACATTGGTGGGTTTATGATAATTGGGGCGTTTAGACATGACTTTGAAGTGGTTCCAGTTTGGGATGTTTATCTACTTGAATTTCAATTTGCAGTCGTATTAAAAGTTGGAGAATAACATTTACGCGTGCAATTTGCAGTTCATTATTAGTATCGATTAAGTTAATTTGTGATATCCAGGTGTTCCAATTGACAATATCCAGTTAAATCGATATCTAATTATTGATAACCAAAACTTTCGATATTCAGTTCATTATCGATTCATTAACGATTTACAGTTCATTATCAATTTGAAGTCACTGTTTGTTTACAGTCATTATGCTTACAGCTCATTTTATATGTACCAATTCACGTTCATTATTTGTATCCATTCATCGATAAGTTGTTTATCGAAATCCAGTTCAGCATTCATAAACGTTCATTATCCAAATTTCAGTTAATTACCGATTTGCAGTCATTACCGATTTGCATTCATTATCGATTTGCATTCATTATCGATTTACATTTCATCATCGATTTACAGTTCTTTATCGATTTACAATCATTATCGATTTGCAATCATTATCGATTTGCAATCATTATCGATTTGCAATCATTATCGATTTACAGTTCGTTATTGATTCAAAGTACATTATCAATCTGCAGTCATTCTCTTCAAAGTTCGTTATCAATTTTGTCATTATAAATTTGCAGTCACTATCAATTTGCAGTCACTACAAGTTCAGTCATTATCCAGTTCATTATCAATTTCAGTTCATTTACATTAAGTCATTAAAATTTGCACCCATTTTTTAATCAACCTACAATCATACCTACACCAATTTACAGTCATATCCAATTTAATATCCAATTACAATTCATATCCATTTACCAATATCCCCAAGCCTCCATATCCACCCTATCTATCATCTACAATTCTATTACCCTATCATAAACATTACTTCTTCTCCGGTGTTCCAGACACCCCCGAGCCCCAGCCCAGTCCGCCCAGGCCCTGCTCGCCGCCCGGCGCAGCGCCCGGCGGCGTTCCCGACGCACTGGGATGCGCAATCGGCGGCAACGGCGGCCACGCGCCCTTGCGCTGGTACCCGTAGTACATGTACGGCGGCGTGCCGTGCTGGATGGGCGACGTCTGGCTCAAGCCGGGCATTGCAATGTCCTGGGGATGGTTTTGGTATGGCGGGTGATTCAGTGGGTGGTTTGGTTGAGGTGGTTGATTTGGTTGTGGTTGGTTTGGTTGATTTGGTTGAGATTGTGGGTGGGGTTGTGATTGTGGGTGAGTTTGGTGTGCTGGATGTCCTTGAAGTGCCTGTGGATGACCCTGTTGTGCCTGTGGATGTCCTGGAAGTCCTTGTGGTTGTCCTGGATGCGCAACTCCCTGTGGATGTGGCTGCACATACTGAGGCTGGTACCCATACCAATAGTTCCCCAGCGTATAATCATAATGCAGAGCACCATACGCACCCTCATACGCACCCGGCTCATCACTCGCATACTGGTTATGCTGAAAGTCCGCCTTCGATTTGCGGTGGCCGTGCTTCTTGGTCACAATATGCGTGTTCAAGTGGTTCAACGAGCCGTAACTCTTCGAACACCCCGGATACAGGCAGTTGTACTTGCGGACAATCTGGTTGTACCTTCTGCGGAAGCGGCGGCCACGCTTGTTCTCGTGCAACGGGTCCAAGTCCTGGGCCAGGTGCGGCTGGTGCGAGATGGGCACGTACATGGGCATGCCGGAGACGGCTGGGGCCTGGTACTGGTAGCCGGGGGGGTACATTGGGAGGGGGTAGCCGTAGGTAGGGTGCTGGGGTTGCTGGTATACGACCACCGGTGCGCCAGCACCGGTGGTGGTGTTTACCCCAGGATTTATGCCGGCAGTTATGCCGGCATTTATGCCAGTGGCTGTATTTACAGCTGGTGTGGTAGATGTGGTTGATGTAGCACTTGTTGGAGTAGCGTTTACTGAGGAAGGACCCAAGGTAGGGGCATTATGAGCAGAAACGGTAGAAATTCCACTGGTAGGAGCAGAAATAGCAGCAGAAATAGCTCCAGTAGTACCAGTACCAACACCAGAAATACCACTAAGTCCACCAGTAGTACCAGTACCAACACCAGTAACTCCACCAGTATTACCAGAAATAGTAGTACCAGAACCACCAGTAGTACCAGAACCACCAGTATCAGAACCACCAGTACCAGAACCTCCAGCAGCACCAGAAGCAGCAGCACCAGAAGCAGCAGAACCTCCAGCAGCAGAACCTCCAGAAACTACCCTCCCATAAGGGTGGTACCTTGGCAGATGCCTCGCAGATTTTTCTCTCTCAAATTCAGTATCACCAGTCACATTCGAATCAACCCTCTCATCCGAATTCAACATCAGACCAATCAGCAAACTCTTGTTCTTGGGCAGCACCAGCACGGACCGCTTTTTCGGCGGCGGCCCGCCAAACACCCGCGGTTCGTCCTTTCGCGTGCCCCCCAGAGGTCTCTCTGGATTGCTGGACATCGCTCGGTACTTGTCTATTTGAATCAAGGCGGCTCGTAGGGAGATCGTATCAGGGTAAGAGCCAAACACTCTGTGGTAAACCAATCTCAGTTGTCAATTTTCACCCAACCCAACGAGATATGCTCCTATATATATGCCAGAGCCTGTTTGGTGTCTTTTGTTGAAATTACTACTAAATTAGATACTGTAAAGCACATACTAAAATCACTAAAAAGAACAAAAAAAAAAAGAGAGCGCTGAAATAATAATGGAGTATTTTCTAAGACTTTTTTGGAGCGGGCTCGCTTTTTTTTTTTGGCTGGGTATTTGGACGCACGCTTAAAATTCCACAAGCACAATGGGTGTTTATTTTGTGGGAGGATGCTGCGTGCCGCCAAAGTGTTCGGAAGTTGCGACTGCAAAAATTGGCGTGGTGGAGGGAGCGAGAGGTATGGGGGGAAAGGGAGAGGATTGGATGAGGGAGAGAAGGGAGAGGCCTGTGCATGGGGAAGGCCTGTGTATGGGGGAGGGGATTGTAGGATCCATCTGGCACACTTCAACTGGCGCAGCCAGTTGAAGTTGAAGTGATCCGCCACGCGCAGAATCAAAACCCACCTGGTGCACCACGACGGAACCTGCTGCTGAGAAGAGATCTTCACGAGCCGTCTCCGTAGTGTGCGTCTGTTTGTTTTATTGGGGGCGCTGCTCGAGGTGGGCGCCTTTTCTTTTTCTGGAACACTTCCTCGCCGGGTGCAGAAAATAGAACGTTGTTCTCATTGACGTGATTGTGTGGGAGCAGCGGCGATTCTGCAGTGTTGGCGTGGCATTATGAGGTAACACCGTCGGGCGCGGCAGCCGCTGGGGGGGGGGCACGGGACGGGGATGGTGTCGCATGGTCTGTTTCTTGGAGCGGGCGCGCGCAGTTTCGAGTGTTTTCCGCCGGAGCAGTGCTGGGGGGGGGGGGCGGCGGGCACCCCGTCATACCGCAGCGTGGGGTGCAATCCAGGTTGCAGTGGCCTGGAGAGGCTGAAAAGCAAGAAAGTGGTGGAAAGAGTAACAGGTGAGACGAAGAGGACGTGAAACAGGAATTGATGTGACGTAGGATTGGGAGAGATGACGTAAATGTTATCAGACTTTTTTGGCTGATGTTATATCCAAAAAATCGAGGCTAATGTTATGCAAAAATCAAGGTTAATGTTATGCAAAAATCAAGGTTAATGTTATGCAAAAAATCAAGACTAAATGGGATATACAAAATCAAGATTAAATGGGATATACAAAATCAAGACTAAATGGGATATACAAAATCAAGATTAAATGAGATATACAAAATCAAGATTAAATGGGATATACAAAATCAAGATTAAATGGGATATACAAAATCAAGACTAAATGGGATATACAAAAAGTCAAATTTTCTAAATGCTCCAATGGTTGTTTAAAGTTTAGACGATTCATTAAAATTACTTTTGCTTGTCAGAAAGGAATTGGTTAAGAGATTGTTGTGTTAGAGTTTAAGAGTACAATGTTTATTATTGATTAGGATTTAGGATTTTTAGAGAGTTCAGAAATGGTTTAGGTGTAGAAATGATTGAACTGGGAAATGATTGACAATGCTCCTATTCTCCTCCATTCTCCTCTTATTTTCATATCCTCCTATTCTCCTCTTATTTTCATATCCTCCTTTCCACATCCTTTTCTCCCAAGAATTACTACAAGAAATCAGTGCCTGAAAACCAGACAAGAATAATGAAAAATCAGCACCTAACGCACCAAAACCACCAAACCACCAAAGACCAAAAAGAATACTCAATGCAATGACAAACCTGAATATTAAACAGCCCAACCAGTCAAATGTTCCCTCCTTACAGCTAAGAAAACTAAAAGTGCCATAGAATTGCCACGCTAAGGATTCAGCTAAGAAATCGCTCTCTAGAAGGAACGAATGTGCCTCACACCGGCACACCCAGGACCACAGCTAAGAAATCACCACGAATTCGCCGCACGCTAAGAATTCGCCGAAGAAGAGGTACAACAAAGTCGCTACGATTCTCCGAAGTCATTACAACGAAGTCACCGGGCTAAGAAATCCTTTAGAAATCCATAGTCAAACCTTTACAACTAAATATGCAACTATATGGTGAAAACCAACGGAGTCACGAGCAATCTAGAAACAATTAAACCTTACCAGCGAAGTCAGCTAAGAAAGTGTACTCTAGAGACAATTAGACGTTTGTATAGCGAAGTCACCAAGTTCTAGAAACAACGTTTGAATTTTAGTGAAGTCACCAAGTTAAGTATCTAGAAACAACGTTTGAATTTTAGTGAAGTCACCAAGTTAAGAATCTAGAAACTAAATGTTACAATTATAGTGAAGTCACCAAGTTAAGAATCTAGAAACCAAATGTTACAATTATAGTGAAGTCACCAAGTTAAGAATCTAGAAACCAAATGTTACAATTACACCGAAGTCAACTAAGAAATCATACTCTAGAAACTAAACGTTACAATTACACCAAAGTCAACTAAGAAATCATATTCTAGAAACCAAATGTTACAATTACACCGAAGTCAACTAAGAAATCATACTCTAGAAACCAAATGTTACAATTACACCGAAGTCAACTAAGAAATCATACTCTAGAAACTAAACGTTACAATTACACCGAAGTCAGCTAAGAAATCCACTTCTAGAAACAAACATTGGATTACATCGAAGTCACCAAGCTAAGAAATGGACATATTCTAGAAGACATCACCCTACCTCAACGGATTCTAAGAAATCATCACACTGACACTTAAACCTTGAAAATACAACGAACTCAACAAATCTCCACAACTAAACCATGAATAACCACAATTCTCCTCGGATAACCACTCTAGAAATCACTTAAACCCTAGAATACTACCAAGAACCTCCACTCGAACTCTTAAACCCAACAATACTACCGAGAACCTCCACTCGAACTCTTAAACCCTGGAAGTCATACCCAAAAATCACCACTCAGCTCTTAAACCCTAAAATTACAACGAATAATCTCTCCTAAACCCTGAACACCAACCACCTCTTAAACCCTGAAATCACACAAGAAACCACACACCATCCAAACCAGAACACCACCACCACCACCAAAGAATTCACAGAACCCAATATACTCACATCGAAACCTTCATACCTGCTTGTCTAACCAACCTTCTCTATTGTCTCTCCAACCGTTTAGGTTTCCGTGTATCAAGGGTTATGCACGACTCCGACCGCAAATGTCATTTGTTTACGATCGCTTTACACGATGTGCCGGGTCGCTTGGTCATCATAACGCTCCACGGCACCTTGCAATCAGAAAAATACATCTCATGTTCGCCTGCGCCTCAGAGCCCAAAAAATCGGTGGGGAGGGTCTACGGTGTCGCCAGCGTCCCGAGCTGTCTCACATTGTGGAGGCAGTTCTAAACTGTGACCCTCGCGCACGCAGAAAATAGCCCTTCGTTCCAGGTGGCCGTGCTACAGGAACGCTCCCTCAAACTCACACCACGAAACGCAATTGCGTGTGCGGACCCCTCGAACTATCCAATCTTCGATACATGTTGCAGAGATTTAAGTAATGCAACCGGTGCTGCTTGTGCTGCAACCAGACCCGGGAGCATTTTGCTGGCGAGATTTTTTGCACCAAGGCCACTTTGAAGTGCGCACTTCATAGATAGTGTAGGGAGAGAACCCTTAGGGTAAAATTGCAACAAGGCTAAGACTGTTGTGCGAGTGCAACCAGAATCAAGGCCATTTTATTATCAGGGTAAAGAATAACTCTTGATCAGGCACTTCTTGTTAATCTGGTCTGATTACTCATTTAACTTGGAGCAGTATTTTCATTAGTGGTCTTGGATTTGTGATCAAGTGTACTGATACTCTTGGATTTGTGGTCAAGTGAACTGATACTCTTGGATTTGTGGTCAAGTGAACTGATACTCTTGGATTTGTGAATAAAGTGTACTGAATACTCTTGGATCTGGGATCAAATTCACTTTTACTGTGATATTCACTCCAGGTACTCTGTGATCATCTTTACTCTTATTCTGTGATCATCTTTACTCTTATTCTGTGATCATCTTTACTCTTATTCTGTGTTCAATATCACTCAAGAGTCGTGTTCAATATCACTCAAACTCTGTGTTCATTTACTCTCACACTCTTAATCAATATCCACCCAATTCACTCTGTGACCAATTTTCTCTCCAAATCATTCTGTGTCAACTTCACTCTGTGAACAATCCTGAGATCATCTCGATCAAATTCCACTCTGTGTTCGAATCTTGCAATCACTGATCAAATTCACTCTGACAATCTCCATCTCCAGAACCCTCACAACCGTACCCAAAACACTCTTAACCCTGCACCAAAACACTCTTAACCCTCCAACCCTTTCTCCAACCCTTCCAAAAGGCCCAACCAAGAACAAAAGATATGGCGTGCCCCTTTGTGCACTCGAACATATTTTAGTCCTTTTAGTTTGCTGGCTGCCAGGTGGACCTCTGAATCTGCCCGCGGCGGACAGTCGCAAAGGACGAACGTACCTGAAAACACTGCCTCTAGCCGACGGTGTGCACCAGTGCACTCCTTTTTCAGCCCGCACAGCAACTGCTAGCGATGGCGTCCCGACAAGCCAGCAAATTGCAACCAGAATTGCAGCCAGAGAAGGAAAAAAAAAAGAACCGAACCAACGTCGTTACTGCCACTCCACGACGTCCTCCACGTTTCTGCCTCCACCATAATAGAACCTCCCTTTCTTTCCGTATTTTCGGTGTGCATCTTCGATATGCGTTCTGGGGTTGCCTTTCGCAGTCGCTGTTGCGAAAGCTAACTTGCTTCCGCATCTGGCAATATTGGGTAAAATTTCATGTCTTCTCGCATATGCATTCGGCCTTAATCATATTGTGGAGTACGTCATGAAAGAACTTGCGGGAGGAATTCGTAATGCGAGCTGCTACGTCAAACGGTTTGCACATTTGGAGCCATCTTTTGTTGCCGGTTGCACTCATACGCCCACTTCTGCTGCATTCGCCTTTGTTATTTTCAAGGCAGATCGAACTGCTGGACTTGCGATGACGTAGTGGGTTATGAGGAGATCAATACGAGATGCGATGGTTTAGGTGTTGGTGTGGGCAGGTGTAAGCTTGTGGCTCAGAGCAAACCAAACTAACCTTTGCAACTAAACTAAACTTTGCAACCTTTGCAACTAAACTTTGCAACCTAAACAACCTAAACTTTGCAACCTTTGCGACTAACCTTTCCAACCTTTCCATCGAAATCTTTGCAACTTCTTTTTTATCACCCTTCCATCCAAAACTTTGCAACCTCTTTTTTACCACCCTTCCACCCAAAACTTTGCAACCTCTTATTTACCACCCTTCCACCCAAATCTTTGCAACCTAAACAATCACTTTGTTCAACAATACATTCCAGACTTCCACCCCAGACTCACAACACCTTTGACGAAGAATCTGGCCATATGCAGCCAGAAAATATCTCAACGGCATGGGAAAGAACAAGAGAGGGCCCCCGGGGCTCCAGATGAAGGCATGTTGCGGTGCCGTTAATTCTGTGCGTCTTATCAGTGAAAGTCGCATGGTTCGGGGGGGGTGCCCGTGATGGGGGACGCACCACGGCATGTCTGGGCCCGGTATTGCAACCTGCGAGCATGTCTGGCCTCACTTGGCACCACTCGCTGCACAGCGCACGTCTGGCCGGATGCAACACACGCTTCCTTGGGTATTTTTATGTAAACCCTATATTTTAGTACGCTTTAAACGTGGAGGCCGTTTGGCGAGTGGTTCTAGCAGAGGCACATTGGGTTTAGCAACCACTAGAAAACCTCTCTGCAGCGACAGGCCTCTGATCGTCCTAGTGTCTGCGTAGTCCAGGGGCTCATATCGCTCGTTTAAGCTGCGTTTTTAGCTTTAACATTTAGACTTTTGGCTAATGTCACATTCCTTGCGCGATTGGCAATGTTTGGGCATTAAAGTTTAGGGGAATTGTGAGGAATGGAGAATAGGATGGTGTAGAGTTCCAGCCTTTCCAGTAGCAATTCCATATATTATCCCAGATCGCAATCGTCAAGGCTAGATATAGCCTCCAGATTTCCTATTGTGATGCAGTGTTCCTGTTGAGGCCTAACCAGTCCAGCAACCATGGCAATATTATCTCGAAGTTCATCTCAACTACGAGATTCCAGAGGGTATAAGGTTTCCGCAGGCGCACAAAGCTGGTTTAGCTGGCGATGAGGCGACTTTACCCAAGCAACGCTTTGTAGGAGCCTTGGGCCGGCAAGTTCGAGAAGTATTTCCGCTGGGGGGACGTGAAATGAGTATCGGCAGGGCTGCTTAAAGAGCATGGCACTGCCAAAAACAGCGTCGAGGGTCGCGCAGCTAGGCCAGCGCGAGCGTGGGGAATGTTTCCTCTCTGGAGCGAGGCGGCCCTTGTGCGCAGTGTTTGCTTCTACATGTCGGATATATGACTGAGATCAATGTTATCTGTTGCAACAATGGATCTTCCAATAAGCTTTAAACTTCCAAGCCCACAACAATAGATTGTCTGCCTCGACTAAATTAAAGTTTGGTTGGATTAAAGTTTGGGTATTTCTCGAGTCATAATGAAGATTAACCTACTAAGATTTAAATGCAAGAGGAAGGTTAAACGCAAGAGGAAGGTTAATTACGCAAGAGGAAGGTTAATTAAGGAGGTTAATTACGCATGAGGGAGGTTAATTAACGCAAGAGGAAGTACAACTAAAGCAAGGCAGGGTTAACTAAAGCGAGACAGGGCCAACTAGGCTAGAAAAAAGCTACTTAGGCAAGACAAAAGCCAACTAATGCAAGGTAGCTAATGCACCAGGCTGTTCAAAAGGGATTATTAATTGATACGAAGATAGTAGTGTAATTGGTTTGCAAGCTGCAGAAACTAGGTTTGAAGAATACATTAGACGAATGTTCTTTATGATCATTCTTGTTTTGAGGAATGTGAGCCGGGAACCTAACTCAGGGTTCTCGTCTTCGGACTAAACAAACAATTAGGCGATGGACAATGGATGGCTCTAGCCGTCTTCCTGCTGAAATTGATCATCAACATTCCAGGCAAGAAATGCTTGGTAGACGATTGAGTTTAATTTCATTTGCATCAATTCCAGTCCTGTGACAACAAACGTTCTCTTAGGTCTTATTCTAAACAAACTATTTTCCCAGCGAAGGTATTATGAACTATTTCCTACGCTAAAATAACCGTAGTGCTTATGTTCGTCTATCCTATAGATCTGTACAACTTCTCGAACAAATCCGAGGTAGTGGCTGTGGTATTGATTTGCAATTTCGAATCCGAGGTAGAAGTGGCCTCCTAATTACAACTTCGAAAATAAATCTGAGGAAGAAGTGGCCTCCTAGTTACAACTTCTCGAACAAAACTGAGGAAGAAGTGGCCTCCTAATTACACTTCGAAAACAAATCTGAGAAAGAAGTGGCCTCCTAATTACAACTTCCCGAACAAAACTGAGGAAGAAGTGGCCTCCTAATTACACTTCGAAAACAAATCTGAGAAAGAAGTGGCCTCCTAATTACAACTTCCCGAACAAAACTGAGGAAGAAGTGGCCTCCTAATTACAACTTCGAAAATTATCTGAGGTAGAAGGCTGTGGCCTTGAATTACAACTTCTCGAAACAAATCTGAGGTAGATGTCTGTGGAATTGAATTACAACTTCTCCAAAACAAATTCAAGGTAGAAGTGGCCTCCTAAGTACAACTTCTCGAAACAAATCTGAGGTAGAGTGCTTCTCGAAACAAATCTGAGGTAGAAGTGCCTCTCAAAACAAATCTGAGGTAGAAGTGCCTCTCGAAACAAATCTGAGGTAGAAGTGCCTCTCGAAAACAAATCCAAGATAAGTGCCCCTCGAAAACAAATCCAAGATAAGTGCCTCTCGAAAACAAATCCAAGATAAGTGCCTCTCGAAAACAAATCCAAAATAAGTACCCCTCGAAAACAAATCCAAGATAAGTGCCTCTCGAATACAAACCCAAGGTACAAGTGGCCTCCTAATTACAACTTCTCAAAAACAAATCCAAGGTAGAAAGCTGTGGCCTCCTTCTCAGGACCCTCCAAGCCGTAATTTCCGTCGCTTCGCTTCAATCCCTCGATCAAGTTCTTGTTCAATTTTTTGAAGTACTTGGGGATCTCCTTGTTGTAGATGTCGACAAAGTTCTCTTTGTACTTCAACACCAACCCAAACTGCTCGCACTTGGCCCGGAGCGTCTCGAACGGCACCACGTACTCGGGCACGTCGTCGATCGCGTCCTTCAAGTTGTACACGTACTTGTTGCCGAACGGCGGCCGGAAAACACCGTCCGTGGGCGGCTCCTTGTCGAACGTCACCGAGTACAACTCGTTCCCGAACCGGATCTTCCCCTCCAGCGGCACAAACTCGCTGTTGACAATCTTCTTGCGGATAAAGTCGCTCAGCGGAATCGTCCCCACGAACCTGCCCCCCGGCCGCAACAGCTTAGTCACGTTCGTGAGCAACGAATCCACCTTGTCTTCGCTCTCAAACGCATAGTGCAACGCAAACTGGATCAGAACACAGTCCACGGGAAACACATTGTCGATGATCCCAGGGAAGTTTG
This sequence comes from Kodamaea sagamina, assembly GCA_030556545.1. NCBI lineage: Eukaryota > Fungi > Ascomycota > Pichiomycetes > Serinales > Debaryomycetaceae > Kodamaea > Kodamaea sagamina. Next base: position 157,547 of record JAKTUG010000024.1, on the reverse strand, counting down.
GGTCCAAGATGTCGGGTACCGTGTCTGAAAAGCAGTCACCCGTGGCAAAACACGCTTCAAAATGGTACTTGCGCGAGTCTTTCCGGGCCACCCCCCCCTTGGGAATGAACCTCGCCTTGTTCTGGTAGTACCGCGAAAACGCTTCCTTCACAGACGCATCTGAGATGTCGATCCCAATGTACTGGTCCACACCCACAAACTCACACTTGTTCAAGTCTCCTCCCTTCCCGCAGCACAAGTCCAAAAGCACCACTCCCCCCTCCAAGTCCGCGGGTTTGGCAAAGTTGCCTAGCAAAATGTACTTGATGACGTTGTTGAAGGTCCGCAACTTGTAGATGGGCGAAGCGGTACGCGGTCCCTGCACTTTGGACTGGTGTGCTCTCTGGTTATAGTGTGTACGCACAATGCTGTTGATGTCTTTCGAGCTACGGTTGTGTATTCTGCTCTGAAACGTCTGGTACTCTCTCACCTGCCTGTTCTGCGGCATGTTTGCCGACGGGTTGGCCACCGCTAGGTTCGAGTACGGCGTGGCCTCGGCCTCCTTGTGCGGCTCGACGCGCTGGTACTTGATGCGGGTCTCGTTTTCTTCCTCTTCGTGGCCTCGTTTCGGGCGTGTGTCCGCCATGTCGTACTTGGAGTACCGCGATTCCGCCGGACGCACCGCTGCCGACGAGTTGGGCACCACCACCCTCTTCTGGCCGTACTTGTCGTACTTGTTGTCGTTCTTCATCCACGCAGGCATCTCCTCACTGTTGGCGTACACTGATGAGGCCTGTTTGGATCGCGAGTCGTTGGTAGTTGTAGCATCTCTTCTTGAAAATGCATTGGGTAGGTTTTCTGAAGACCTAGCAAAGCTTGATTCTACTTTTGGTTCTGGATGGCGGTTTTTTGCTGTGTTTACTGATGACGGTGCTATTGGTTCTTTTGGTGATGATGGGCTTGTCACCTTGGTGGCAGAGCTGGATATTTCTGTCGATTTATCGACTGTTACTTGACTCATTTGCTGTAAAAATTTTGAAAGTGATTTTTGATTTTGCAGTGACAAATTAATTTGGTAAGAATGTAAAGAGTTTAGTGAAGAAATGTAAAGAGTTTTTAGTATGATACGTGGATTTTGGAACATAGTTTAGTTGTTGATGAGTAGGAATGGATTTGGTAGAACATATTTTAGTTTGTTGATGAGTAGGATGGATTTAGGAGTATGAATAGGAGCTGGGTATCGCAAAATGGTAATTTAAGGTCAATTGATGCAAAATTCAGGCTTTGCGATCGTATGTTTAGTTTTGTTGAGGATAGGATCAGAGAAAGGTAAATTTGCCGTGGTCATTGACCTTAATGTTGTCTTCGGTTGCAATTGCTCTAAGAAAGAGTCTTTGAGTTCATATTTTTCTTTAAGTCACCTCTTTAACTATATCATTTTGTCCTCTCTATATAGTTATATCATTGTATCCTCTCCGCCGTCATTTTGTCCTCTCCATTAAAGATCCTCTTCTACTCTATTATAAGCCTTCCTTTACTCTCTATTATACACCTTCCTTTACTCTCTATTATATACCATCCTTATTACACATCCATCCTTCTATGCTTTTCTCTCTAAATTTCATCTTTTGGGTGCAAATTCCAATTTCTCCAAATTAAATACAAACTTCAGAAAAATTGCAATCAAATTAAACAAACATTAATGCATCAACTACAACCACAAACAATTCAACAAGCATAATAGCCGAGAAAACGTACCATCTCTACAGTTTCATTCATATCTCCGTGCTCAACAGTTAACCTCCTGAAAACACACCTGATGTCACTATTATATTGCGCAAACTCTAAGCCCACACCTAAACTCACCTAAAAGACATCATGGAACGCCGTCCACCATCAGCCATTATGTATCAGCGTGGCCTAAAGACTGCAAAACGCACGCAAAATCTAGATTAGTCAATTATTAAACTCTAAACCTCCATTGGTTCAAAGCATCTTCGTAGGTAACAAAGCACCGGCTTCTGCAATAATCTCTCTGTTTTCTGCTGTTGTACCACCCAAATTTCCAAATCAGTGTCTTCGCTTAGCTGATGTGGATTCTGCAGCTCCACCACCTTCTGTGCCAATCTCCTTCGTACGAGCTTTTGCCTTACGAGAGCCAGCAAAATATCCCCAACCACGTAGCAGAAACCAGCGAGATCAGTGCATGCAAAAATGGCTGTGGGGCCCATTCTCAGTCGATGATAGGGTAATTACACCAGAAACGTTCATTCCGGCCCGGCTGACCTTCGCTAGGAAGTCCCCACAAACAGGTGCATAAGGGCATTCACATCATCGGCAAGGCCGCGGTGGTGAGCTAATATTAATGCTGATAAATGCAATGGACCGTACAAGGCAAATACGAGCACTTCTGCAGAATTGAACACAATTGTAGGGTTGTAGTGTCCATATTTCCGAAAGTACTACTCTTGCCTACCTGGCCAGTATTTAGGTGAGGATAAGTCCCTACGACTTTGTGAGTTCCACAGACGTGGAGCAACTTGCAAAACTGAACAACACCATGAGAAGTTCGAGAATAGTCACCTCAATGAAAGAAAGTCTACCCATAGTGAGTGAAAATACGGAAAAGTCAAAGGTATCCCTAGGCACATTTTCCTTTCTGAGATTCCTTCAGGGGTATTAGTTTCAGGTCAAACGGTCCATGAGTAAAATGGCTGTTACTGAACTTGCACTTAACAATGCATATCATTCGCAAAATCAGTGGTGACTTTCAGTTTTGTCTATCCTCTCTGTCAACTAAAGGGAAAATACCAACCTTCTAAGCACAACTGAAGAAAGTTCCCAATGCAGTGGCCTTCCGTTTGGTGAACAAGTCGACACCACCTTGTGGCAGGCATATGCAATAGCGAAAATCCAATGCCTGCCAACCTGGGTCTAAAACTGAGTACCTTGAAGAAAATGTTGCTAGCAGTATCCTACCGTTTGTATTGCCAACCCACAAATCACCGTACACCAGTAACCAAAGAAATGGTTGAACACCCAAGCAGTGGAACCAACTGATGTGCAAACAAAATATGATCCCACCTTTAAAGATATTACCGATTCTGGTTCTCCTTAGATATGATCTCCTGAGCTATAATAGTCTAGAAAAGCACTAACACCCCAGGTTGAGAACATCACAAGCATACCTTCGATTGCAACCACCCAGCCGTTTTCATCAGGGGCCTTATCTCATTCTCAACTGTCTCAGTATTCACTAGCCTTCAAGATCTTGCGATTCTCGCCTCTTCTTTTCCTCAACCATAATTTGTCTTCCTCCACTCTTTTCTGTTCTTATAATCGGAATCTTTAAAGACTACATTGATGAACATTCAAGTGACATTATTACTAAGGTTATGATACCTCCGGTGATTGATGCACATTTCCGTCAAACGATAAAGACTGTTGATAAAGACTGTTGATAAAACTGTTGAACCATTTACACTAACTTTCTACTTTTACTAGAAAATGATTCCGTGGGGGATGAGATGAGGTGTCTAAAAACTGATTTGCAGATGTATAACGGTTTTCTTGACCGCTTTAAAGTTGCTGATTAATGTTCCACGGCAACCACCGAACGAACTGCGGCTCTGTGCTTCAAAATCAGGCATTGTGTGGAGATATGTGCGTCGCCTCAGCAAAGCAGTGGAGGCGGTACTCCAGAGATTTTTTGCTACCTCTAGCATTCGGAGGTAAGCAAAAAGAACAAGAATGAGAGAACGGGTGCATAGATTGAGGTGCAGATGGAGTGCAAGATAGAGTGTCTCTGTGAAAATACAGTGCAAACGAGCAAAATAAAGTATTCTGGAGTGAAATAGAGAGTCGGTGGGGGATACAGGGTGCAAAAGGAATTGCAACATAGTTAAAATAGCGTGCAAATCGAATTGCAACCATGAAAATAGTGAGTGAATCGAAATGAAACAGCACAATAGAGTGCTAATCTGACGGCAACGGTGTAAATAGAGTGTAATTGAAGTTGCAAAATAAACTGAATCATACAAAATGGGTCTGCAAAATAAGCAAGACAAAATAAGAAGGACTTTAAAATATAAACAGCAAGGCTGAAGTAGTCGAATATGGTCCAAATCAACTGACTACAATCTAAGAATACCCATTCATATTTTTATACCATATCGAATCTACATTCCATAACGTTCTAAATTTGCAGCAATCTCAAAGATGCGCCCGCACCCTAAACACCTCTTCCACTTTGTTAACAAGAGGTTCTAAGACTTTCTCTTGAGTTGGAACATAGTGTCCCCCATCGTGCACGATTTCAACTGCACCCGGATACAAACTTTTCAAAAATTGGGTTCTCACAGGAGGGACTACCCCATCTCCCAACCCATAGACAAAGATCATCTGGGTAGGTAAGTCCTTGGGAGGAGTATAGTACTGCGAGTATTCAGGATTAAGAGAAACCATGCTTTTATACTTCTCAAACTTCGGAGTTTCATAGTGCACGCTTGAGCCCTCTGGCGAGTACCGCTCTCTATCGATCGCAGTCGTCAAAGCAAATCCAGATATGATAACAGAAACCTTGAAGTACGGGTGAGAGGGCACCAACCGGGTAATACTGTTCGTGATTGCAGTGGCCATGGACCCACCTTGTGAAAACCCAATAATCCCATCGTACGGCCCGTTTTCCTTGATATAGTTTGCCAACCACTTTAACGAGTCATGGAATCCAAAGGCCCGGCCGCTTGAAATTCTAAACCAACACCTGTTGCTATCCTTGCGCACCATTTTTGCCCACCGTTGTTCCTCGTCTTCAGCTGTCGGCCCGAGGCTGAAGCCCAAACTTTCGTACGAGTCGATAGTCAAAAACGGATTGAGATACTCTATGGTAAAGCTACCACCTAGGAGCTTCTGAAGCTCCTGCGTCCTCTCAGAGAGAACCCGGGCCCCCTGTAAGTATCCTGGCAAACACAAGAGTCTCTTCATAGCACATGCAAATACATTCTTTTTTTGTTGCGTGAAATTTGGTGAGAAGGTATCAACAGGTCCTCGGGACCTGAGAACGTGATTTGTGTAGTGCAATTCCTCCAGCTTCCAAACCCCATCCCAATCCAAAGACCATAAATTTCTTCGGATTTGCAGCCACCAAAAAAAACCCAATTATCTGATTTTTCCTGTCAAAGTTGCATTGATTGAAAAATTTACTGGAGAAGAAGAGTCTGACATGAATATTGACACAGTATTTGCCCTGATCCAAGAGGAAATCAGTCAGGAGTGAGTAAATATGTTTGATCATTAGTTGAGAACTACTAACCTTCAGAACTGGTAACAAGAACCTCTTGAATGAGCTAGAACAAGCGTTTGTGACTACTTTGGCCCCTTTCAAGTCGGAGTACGCCAAAGCAAACTTTTTGCAGCCCATAGACTTGAGCAAGCACTTCTTTAGTGAAGAAGACTTTCCACAGGACCAACTAGTTGCAGAACAAAGTGTTTCGCAAGACAGATTGGTTAACAACATCAAACAAATGTGCAATATATACATAGATTTTGGTCGTCGTTTGGATCAGTTAGAGTGCAAGCGTATTCAAAAAGACAGATTATACCACAGGATCAACGAGGAAATCATGTACTTGCTTTTGACCAACAGATATTTCAAGGTCGTGGCGTATACTTTCTTGAAATCGGAAGCGATTGAGGTTCGTTTGACGAGCGATGAGGCCCAGTTGGGTTTAATCATGACCCCGGCTGAAATAAACACTCTTTTGCAGAATGAATCGCTAGAGTATAGTGACTATCTTTTGGCTCTATTGAGATTGAATGATACAATCGTGGACTTTTCAACGAATGCTATCATCAAAATCTCGATTTCTTCCAATGGTTCTTCTGACTTGGTCAAAAGACAGTATACTTTAAGTATCATCAACCTGAAGTTAATAACAAAGTTGGAGAGCGGGTTCAAGTTGTTGGACTTGAAAAATGACAATATCAGAAGAAAGTACGACGGGTTGAAGTACAATTTAAAAAAAATCAACAGTATTGTTTATGATTTATCTTTAAGAAAATTGATAACTGATGACGGTGAGCTTTTATAAGAGAGAATAGATAGGTTTATTACTCAACAAATTTACACTTGTATTTAAATAAAGATGCATACTTAAAAGATTAAATCTTCTGTTTCTTCTCACCTTCAAATTGCTCTTCTTCGTGTGGACGTTTTGAGGACGATTGCTCTTCAGTTTGGCTTTCTTGGGAGTTAACGTATTCAACAACTTCGATGCGTTCAGATGTACTATTAGCAGTTGCATATCCTTGACTGTCACTGGAAGTGGCTTCGTCGCTTTGAGATAAAACAAGCTCAACTATTGGAGGATTTGAAGTTTGGGCGTTTTGTTCTATTCCCAGTTCAATTTCTATTGGCTTTAGTTCACCTCCGTTAACATTATCGAATTTAGATGGTTCATTTGTTTCTTCGTCGATTTTAGTTCCTTCATCAATTTTAGTTTCTTCTTCGCGTTTAGTATCTTCTTCAAGAGATCCTAGTGGTTTAACTTCTCCGTGTACACCATTAGCTTTGGATACTTCCGTTATGACAGTTTCTTCAGAACCACTATTTTCTTCCAACAAACCATTAAGTGATTGTGAATTTCTCTCTAATGTTTCAAATGGTTTTATATCAGGTGTCACATCAACTGATACTACTGGATGGATATCCTGTTCAGGAGTAACCAGGATGGTTTTAATAGCTTCTCCTTGACCATTTTCACCTTCTCTTTGAATAACTTCTGATTTTATCTCTTGAATTACGTCCTTGGAATCAGATTTCCCTGCACCATTTTGTTCAAGAACAAATCCATTAGACCCAGAATGATCATTTGGAGCCTCTATAACCAGTCTGGGCTCGTTAATCTCCGCACCATTGATAGGCTCGAGAATAATCATCTTTTCGATCGAAAAAGACTCATCCTTACCCACAGCTCCATTACCACCTGAACTTTCAGCTTTTTTTGGCTGACCATTTTCTATGTTCCCAACTCTTGCTCTTCCCTTCATTCTCACGAAGTCATTGCAAATGTTTGGATTTTCAGCAAGTATTTTCTCCAAAGCAATTTTCAGAGTCAACAAGATATCCAAAACAAACGGAAAAATGTCACGCTTTGCAATCTTCTTGACTTTACCTACTGAATTTCCAGGAGAATCATTAACACCATTGATCGCAGTTCCAGATTTAAGGATATCAGGCGAGAAATGCAAGTAAATGCGTAAAAATGTGCAAACCAAAGTGTCGTCAATCAAAGAGGTTGGCCCGAACCCATTGTTGGCCTTTTTAATATCATTAATTGAGTAGAGGAAACAAAAGTAAATGTCCAACTCCTTTGGAATCCCATCCTTTTTTAATCTCTCAAGTATCTTTTGGAACTCGGTTGTAAACAATTGGTAAGGTATAACCTGGATAAACTTTTCGCTAAACTTAAAGTTGTAGTCTCCACTAGAAGTAGTGATGTTCGAAGCACTGGTAAGATTGACAGCACTTCCTGGTAACCCGGTACCGTCACCATTGACCACGTTTGCCTCGTCCTCATCAAAGTCCAACAGAATTCTTATGATCATACAAATCGCAGAGCAAATATTTTCCCACACATTGTACAAGTTGATCATTATAGAATTCGACCTCTTCAACTTGGGAAGCATCAGAATTAAACTGATCAAGTCAAGCTTTTTGGTGAGCAACTCGATGAAAAACTTGCAATATTGGTAAGTGTAGAAAAAGTGTTTGCCAGGTCTTTCATGTTCCGGTTTCCAAATCAGAATAAGCGACTTTGAGGTTTGTTTGAGAGAAATAAAGTGGTTCATTTCTTCAAGTGCGCCTTCTATGTCACCAAACTCATCGAATAACACCCTTGCCAAGCGGTAACCTGGTTTATGGTGCCAGTTCTTCTTGTCATAATCATCCACATTTCGCAAACTCTTGATAATGGCACGGTACAATTCTTCCTTGTTAGTTGCAGATCCTTCAAATTCTATAACAGGATCTTTCTTCAAGAAAACTAGCGCTTTTTCAACAGACAACTTGTCATGTTTGACATACTTGTACAACATCGTGCAAAGTGTGTAGTGTGGTTCTAAAATGTGCTCCGCGTTTACCGAATGCTGCAGAGCAAGCCTTGAAGAGTCTTGCAAAGTCTCCAAGATCAACATGGGAGGCTTTTGAAGCTTCTTTTGGACCTTAGCCAAGTAGTAGTAGTTGATCCAGCTGTCAGAATTTGCCTTTATGGCCAAATGAAGACACTGTTGCATGATCTTGCAACAGAACTCCAATGAAACTGGGCTTTTTATAGTTGACACGAAAGTGGACCCTCCCAGATTGGTTTTCACAAACTTTGGATGTGGGTTTGCTTCAAACGCGTGCATGTTCATGGGCTCCATGCATGCACTGTACACCTCTTTAGAGAACTGGAACATCAAGTTCCCAATTATCGGCTTGTAGCTTTCGTTGTTCTTGACCGCGTTAATTGCCATCAAGTAGCATACCAAAGACTTACGCTGCAAGTTCGCTGTGGAAATCTTACGTTCTGCAACTGTCAACTTATCTGCCGTCCAAATCAAATCGTCTTCAACAAGGAACCCATACGCTTGACCAAGGAGAAACCAACTCTCCATTCTGTTGGAGCAGAATATGAGATCGTTCTTGAGCAACATAATAATGTGTTCTAGTTCGACGATACGACTCTGCATATTCTTTCTCCTGACTTTGTAAGATGTAAATACAAGCAAACCCTGCAAGTAGTACAAACCGTCCTGGACAATCTTCAAGTTCTTGTGTTCAGGTTGTTCAAAGTCGAGTTTCAACAATCCGTAGAAGGAGTCTTTAATGAGACGTGGAGTGAGGCGTGTCGAGTCTAGAAAGTAGTCAAAGGCAGCAGAGTTACGCGTTAGTATTTCCAGCAGTTCGAAAACAGGATTCCCAATAACCTCATAAAACTCCTCTATTAACAGCTTGAGGCCATGCTTTGGTATATTAGTCATTGGGTTCAGTTTGAAGCATAATGGTAAGGCGAATTTTGCCAATTCAAAGGTTACACTTCGATCCAAGTCGTGCTTGAGCTCAGTCTCATGGTCTTTAGGATTGAAAGCTCCAACGGGGATATCGTAGTGATACCTACAGGAGATAATCTGGGCCACTTCTTGGTCCAGAGAAACCTTCAACTGGCCTAGCATTTCTTGTGCCATTTTCAAGAAGCCAGAGTGCGAACATAAACGGCGTAGGCCTAGTTGGTCGTGAATAAGTGTTATCAACTCGCATGCTGCCAGATCTGATCCTTCTCTCAAGCCGTTAAGCAAGATTTCGTTGCAATAGATAAGAAACACACAGATAGCTCCTACAAGTGTTTCTTTAAGCAGCTCATACGCTGACTTGGACCGAGTTTTAACTGAAACCTTAAGCAGAGTAATCATCGCAGCTTCCTCATGGAGTGAAAAAAGATAAAGAAGTTCAATGAAGAACAAGAGTTTCTGTAAGGTGGCTATACTATCTGCGTTTTCTTGAGCAGTTTCTAATCTCCAATTATTCAGACTCGCACTACTCAAGAAGATTGACAGGGCATCCCCAAAGAACCCTACAATCTTCATCAAGTTGCTTTTACGCTGAGATTCAGGCAATTCCAAGTATGGCTCTGAAACTAAGTACCCTTGAACGTAATCCAAAAATTGATGGAAACCTTCTTGCAAGCGTGAAAAGTTTTTGGATCCATCATAGTACAGAAACAACACACTCCAGAGGCTCAATTTCATATCTACCGGCGAGGTTTCGAGGAACGCTTGAATCGAGTCGATTGCTTCTTGGTCAAGTGAAAACAGATCAGACAATGGCTTGCTGGTGGCCTCGTGCCCATCGTTAAGGTTGAGTCCTTGATTTATCAAAATAGCTTCCAACAACTCGATTGCATCATTATGGTTTTCCAACGAATCAGAGTATATAATTTTCGAAAACATTGCCATCACAGATGTCGAGGTGAGTTGTGCTTTGATAGAGTCAAGGTTGATATCCATCAAGTTCTCATAATTTGATAAGGTAATATCCAAATCATCAGTCCCTTTAACGTACTCTAATAAGTCATTCAATTTCAACATGATTAACTCGTTGTTTTCCAAGTTTGAATTTTGAAACTTTTCCTTTTGAAGCGTACACCAAAGATATCTACAGTGTACTTTGTAAAACAAACAGTTAACACCTCCATTGAGATTGTAGTAGGTGTCCATGTAAAAGGCTGACCACTTTTTGATTTTGTCATTGACTCTCAACAACTCAAGGCTGAGGACGTTAATCATACTCTTGGTGTGTGACGTCTTTTTAGTACCCTGGAAAATGTTATTTATCTGTGTCTTGACGGATATGTACGTATCCACCAATATTTCTTGGATACTTACAGCTAACGCCAAATCGTCAAAGTTTGCATCTTCAAGTCTGAGACTCTCAAGAATGTATCCATCAAAGTGCAAGATCCAGTCTTTAATGCTGGAATAGAGTTCATCATTCCATCTTGTATCCACAAGTAAACACACTTGCTTGCCCTCAATTTCGTGGAAACCAAGCAATCTTCGTATAATGCTAGATTTTACATCTTTGTAGTGCAAGTTTGAATCGTTCAAACCTCTAAGGAACTCGCGAATGCTGTCGCTTAGTTCAACCAGACCCAAACTAGGGGTTTTATCTGAGTGAGATGATTTGCTTTTCTTGTTGAATTTGTTTAACACTTCAATCAATTTCAATTTCTCACCATCAGCTGTCTTTGCCAGAATACTGCTTTCATCAGTCAAAAGGCTACGTGAATAAGCAGGAATCCAGTTGTTAAGCAACAGAATAAAATCATGTGCGTAAGTTGGTTCTTTTGGTTCATCGCCAGGCACAAAAACTTTTACAAAATCATGAAACTTTAAGTTGTCGTCTAGCTTTCCAAGATACTGGTTCAAATTGTCAAAGAATCTCGAAGACTCGAAGAAGAATTCTTGTTGAAGTTCAACAGCAGCAGTTTCAACTTCATTTCGAGCAAGTCTTTTCGAAGCTCTATGCACAGTCTGCTTTGAAAGGTCGTTCAGTGCGGTTTCTGTTTGCGTTGGTTCTGCAACATTCGTTTCTTCTTCCACAATCGGTATCACCTCTACTTCGATCTCCATAGGTTCTTCTTCCTCTTTGATTACCTCTTCCGGTTCTTCAACATTGTTGTCACCAGATTCAGCAGGTAACTCAAAGTTCAATCTGTCTATTGGTTCATCTGACAACAAATATGGCTCAATGCATTTTATTTTCAGTTTAATCTCCAGTATTTTATTTGCATCCTGAGACTTCTTCATTGTTTGGTTGATTGTATCAACAATACTCAACCAGGTGATATCTTGAGCTGCGAGAAAATCCACTTTTCTTATGTTTTGAGATCTTCCGATTTGTTTCTCTAGTTCTGATTTCACTGACAGGAGAAACGACCATTTCTTCTCTATCCTCAGCTTAAGCTTGGCAAACTTTAAAGCGTCGTGTTCAGTCTGGGCAGTTTCCTTCAAGAATCCATTCACCAAAGCCAACTTCTTGTACACTGACTTACTTGCCGGAATCAAGTCGTCACTCTCGTATTCACGACTAATAGTATATTCCAAGGTCAGTTTCATCAACTTGTTGACTCCTAGATACAAGAACATCTCAAACAATACTTGCAATAAAAACTCGTCACCGTCTTGGTAGAACAACGAGACACATAAATCGTCAATCAAGGTGTAGAATAGCTGCTGCTTGAACTTATCAGTGTTGCCCTTTGATTCATCCTCCGAGTTTTTATCAGCAACTGCGTCCGCAATCTCCCCAAGCACGGATAATGGTTCCTTCAAGATATCCAAGTAGAGAAACCCACGATTTCTGAACACCAAGTAGCGCAACGTCTTGACGTTGGGTGATAAGAATGAAAGCTCATCAGGGATCTGGTTCGCAGAACCGTTCTGGAGACCGCGTATAAATTCAGGTTCTTCATGGTAATGGTTTGATATAACTTCCAACTTGAATAATTCATCGTAAACCTGGTAGGACCCTGTGAGTTTATGCGATTGATGGAGTTGAAGAGCCTCCTGAAAAAGCTTGAAGGATTGCTCTACCTGCAACTCACGAGAGTGTTCCTCCTCCAAGTCCTTTTTGGAGAGAGTAGGATCCTCTGTGATGTTGAGTGGGATGAAAGAGGACATGAAGTGTTGTATTTAAATTTCAGTGCGACTTGAATTTTATTGAAGAGGTTTGGAATGAGAACACTGGAAATAAAATTGAGAGATTGGGTGGGAGGTTAAAGATTGGGGGTAGTAGCAGAGTAGATCGGAGGTTAGTAACTGAAGAGATATATTATTGAACATTTGATGTACGAGGTGACGAATATCAGAGGAAGACTCAATTTTTAGTGTCTCAGTATGAACAGGTGAACTGTGGGGGTGCCAAAGGGTCCGAAAAGGTGTTAAAATAGCAAAATTAGTATTCAGGGACTAAGGCTTCATAATGGGCACATTAATGAAAGTTTGACTCTGCTTATAGTTAGGTTAGACCGTTTACGATTTGGAAATTTTGCAGCCATGAGAGGACATGAAATGGTTCAAATAGTGACTTTTCGAGAACAGCATTCTTTTGAAGTAGTCAGGATCTTCAAAATCTCTACGACAAGAAGTTTTCTTTAAGTTGGAGGATTTTACTTGAAAGTCTCTTCTTTTCGCTAGGATTTACCTGCCATTAGATGGTAACTTCGATACTAAATTCAGTCTCCCAACATGTTAGCTAAGTGAGGAGTAAAGGTTGCATTCTCAGGTGACCCAGCACGCCCACCCCAAAACTCGGCTCAAAGTGACTGTTGGACTTCTCACTGTATATTGCCAGCTTAAAAATGCCAAAGAAGTAGGAAAAACCTCATTGATAATCATAATAATTCACTTTCTGAATTATTTGAAAACTAGTTTGAGATCTCAAGGGTTGCATGTTGCTTGTATATTAGGAGAAAGGGTAAAAAAGTTTGCCTGACCATTTACTTGGTTAACACTGCAACTGGAAATTATGGAAATTTGAGCCTGAAATATACTGATAGTTATACGCATCTTGGAGACGCCGAGCAAGCTAGAAGTTGGTTGCAGTATCTTCAATATTCTTTAAAAAAAATCAGTGCCAATTGCTAAATCAAAATGGTTTCAAAGTTATAGGATGCCAAAGAACTTAAATTCTCGGGAAGTGTTGGGAGATGAAAGGTTATTATTTTATTCAAAATCTTCAAATTTCAGTGGAGGTGGAAAGTACTTGAGATTGATGTTATGTCAATCTTCAGAGTTCCACGAATCTAACAATCTGCGGATCCTAATCAAACATGGTTCTGGAGCTTCACACCAAAGATTTTATGTTGTCTCTGCCTAATATGAACTTCAAGTTCCACCAATTCGACAAATTTAAAGGGAAGTTTTGAACCTAACAGCACGTACTTTCAACTTATCATGCCAAATTTGAGATATGAAGTGATCTCAGTGGCATTGATCTGTTTTGGAAAACTAACCCCTCCACATTCAACAATTTCGTTGCACCGGCAAGAAGTTACAGAGATAAGTTTTACATGAGCTACGTTGAGGCCATGTAGATGGGAAAGGGGAAATTTAAAGTCCATACGAGGAATTTAGAAATCTCTGAAACGGATGATTACTATGGAAAGGAAATATCGGGACTAACCTGCAATTAGGTAATGATTAAATTAAATTGGTGGACTTCATAGAAGAGTAGATCGGCGCAGTTCCCACCACAACTGAAGGCATCAAAAGAGTACTGGAGAAAATGGTAGTACTCAATTCGCTGAATATTTGTCTCATTAACGATTCTACTTACACCGTCCACTAGTACAACAATATGGAGAGTCTTCACTTATCAAGAAGCAAGAAAAGTAGGCTTTTACAGTAGTGATTTTTTAAGGCACTCCCTAAACAAACAAGCCTTGAAATAATTCTTCGTTGAACTAATGAAGTGACAGGTTAACATTTTAAAAATAATGAGTTAGACCAATTTTAGAGGATTCTTTGACATTGTTAAATCTTTTTTAGTTGCAAAAATGTTTGGGTGCAAAAACTGCGGAGAAATTTGATTTTTGAGCCAACGGTTTGCATTTTGGAAGCTAAATTTACATACATTATTCTCCCCAGGAAGTACTCAAATAATTCAACAGGTGTACATCTTATGCATCGTCTTATTTCTTACTAATGCACAAAATGTAAGGTGCACTGGCTGGCATCAATTATGTCTGACATGCGATTGGAAACGTAGTCGCTGCAACTTCAGTGCGTTTTCCAAGCGTTGGGGTCGTTCATTGTAAAGAAACGCAAGAATGTAGTGAGATAAACCAAAACGCATCTAATTTAATCTTCACCCGTTTTGTATTCCTTCCTATAGCCAAAACTATTTAGAATTGAAGAGGTTTGGTTCAGATTAGCGGTAAATCATTCCGGATTCGGCTTTTTGGTGGACCATTACTAAGATGAAGACTTCAACGGAAACTTTGACTCAAAGTTCTTATCACCCCCACTTCATACCCTTCAACTTTAGCTTTGATATGTGAGGGGCATTAAGGTTTGCTGAGTAATAGCCACTCGTAAGTGACTTTATGCAAATACTCTAAACCAAACCAGGTCTCCCACAAGCCTAGCCAAATTAAACTGTACACTAATATGGTTGCAAAAATTGCACCCCAAAGTCTAAAAACTGCACTAGTCACTGTTTCCAGCTCTCTCACTGCACATTTCTCACTACAATTCCAAGTCTGGACAGTCATTAATCTATTAGTCTATAAACATCACCATTTATGCAAATCTAAACCCCTTCCTTCTCACTCTCCTCAGTAACGGTGGTCGTGCTAGAAGAAACCTCCACATCGTTCTTCTCTTGGAGTCTTGCCGCAGCCTCCTTCTCTTCCTTTAGAATTCTTCTACCTCCTGTGAAGTACCAAACACAGTGCGACGCAGCAATTCCAATCTCCATGACCAACACAATTGCATACAAAACCATGCTCATAATGTCCATGGTGCCAAAAACGATACTCAATATCGAGAAAAACGCACCCAGCGAGTCCAAGGCCAAGAAGACAAAGTTGATTCCAACCACTCTACCTCTACGCTTGGCCAATTCAAAGTATGGTGGAACAAGTCCCACAGCAAGCAACACCAGGGCCACAATTCCAATGATCAAAAGCGGCCAGTGAGTACCATGTCTGTAAACAGGCCTCAACCAGTAAATGAACCCCACCTCAAGACCAACAGTGGCCAACACAAACGACCCTAAAATTAACACCATCCTCTTGCGTGGGATCTCGCTAGGTGGGTAGTACAAGGTCTGTGCCCACGAGATTGTGCAAAAGAGCGTGAATAACTGCGGCTGGATCTTGAGCGGAATAGACCCGTCTGTTCCAAAGAAGTAGATGGAAAAGGGGACTCCACTAGCTGCCCACAAGAACATCATCATGGGAGGGAGACCCTCGCAGTCTTTCTTTCTGTAATTAGCTATAATTTGCGGTACCAATTGGATGCACCATAAAACGGTGCCAATGGTACCAAGAACGTTCTCAGCAACTGCGTTATACATGCTTTGCCTCCAATTATAACTACAGTATGGCGACTTCTTCACTTTTATACTAATTTACTTTCTTCAGATGTCATGTTTCTTTTTGAATCATTTTTTTGCGCTTCCTAAAAAAGTGCGGAAAGTTTTTCATAGTGTGAAAGGTTTGCCTTGAAGATGAAAAGTAGAAGTAAGTTGTATTACTCAGACTCGTAAACGAACCCATAGCTTTCCTCCTCTTCATCCAACACCTTTTCTTCGTCTGAGTTGAGCAAGTTTGCTTCTTCCTCGTCCGCAGAGGCAGACGGCTGCTCATCGGCATTGCCTGTTTCCTCCTCCAAGGCGACCCCCACCACCTCTTTTTGCAGCTTCACCGTCTTTGAGGTACCACAATTAGTGAGATTGGTGTACGCATACCTATTATGGAAGGATGGACCGCTCTGCGAAGAACACGCAGAGACTGTTGTATTTTGCAGCACATCTAGAGGCGTTGCCGTGTCTTTGTGTAGAATGTTTGCGCTTGGAGGTTTGGGCTCATTGTGATTTTCAGATGCACTTGGTAATTGAGGTGCGCATTCCGCTTCGGGGGCATACACCAATTCTCCATTTGCACCCATTACGAAGAATTCGTCTGGCAACTCATCCTCGCTTGGAACGCCAGGACCCTGACTGCATGCACGGTTGACATCGTCATGGGGCTTGGCAACAAGGCTAGAATCTTTCAAGTTGCTATTAATGAGATTCGCTTCGTTTTGGTGATTACTGTTGGAATGTTGGTTGACAAGAAATAAGTTTTCGTTTTCGATCTGGCTTTCTCTCGAGTCTTGGTGATTAACAACTGTTTCAGTACCGTATTTTCCAGAGACGCTGTCTATTTGGTAAGGTTTCGAGTCTTCATCGAGAAATCCGCCGTATGGATGTTCTTCAAGAAAACCTCCAGATGCAGTTTCCTTGTCGTATTTATCAGAGACTCTCGGTTCAGGCACATTGATATCTACGAGGTGTCCAGGTCCAATTTGCTTGTCATCTGCAAGAAGGTCTTCAGGTTCCTTATCAAGAGATCCTCCACCTTGTCCATCACGCTTAAACTCTTCGCTATGTTCACTTTCATCATAAAAAAACCCTCCACTTTGCTCATTAAAAAGCCCTTCATTTTGCTCATCGCGGATAAACCCTCCACTTTGTTCGTTCTTTTCTCGAAACATTGCGTTTTGGTCATTCGCATTCCGAGGAAATCCTCCACTTGGATCGCTCAGTAATCCTCCACTTTCATCACCACTTTCATAACCTAGAATTCCTCCGCCCTGTTCATTCTCTTCTCGAACAAACCCTCCACTTGCATCATCATCTTCCTGAATGAACCCCCCTGATTCCCCAATATCGCTGCCACCGCTGAAATCCCCATGTGAACGCTCAACATTTCTCTCACCACGATTTTCACCCTCAAAACCTCCCCCAATTTTATAGTCACTCGAATCATCTTCAATTAAAAATCCTCCTCCAAATTGGTCCTCATCATAGTCTTGTACGTTGTCAATCAGCCTTACATTATTATCAGAACCCTCATCTTCTGAATGAACACTGAAATCACTTTCCAGTTCCAGTTCCTGAACTTCGCGTTCAACATTCTTCTTTTTTGGCTCAATCTCACCATGGTGTCTATTCAACCTCTCTGAAATACGTAACTTTGTAAGGAAAAACTTCCAGTTCTTCAACGAGTTCAATCTCCAAGCATCTCTCTTTTGTTTTGCCTCCTCTTCCAGCAATTGCTCCAACACCAAGTTCATCGCTTCTTCATGGTCTTTATGCACAACAACTCCTCCTTCTTTAACTTTTGGAATCCTAGTTACCTTCCTTGACATGTTTGAGAAGTCAAATGACACCACTGCTCGAGCATAATCTATATCTAACAATTTTGCAGCCCTTTCCACCATTTTCATTTCATACTTTCCCAACTCTATAAAACTTCCATTCTCTGGAAGCATGTTGGGTGTGTACAAGTCTATGTTTCCAAAGGCATTTTTGGGTATTGTTCCATCGACTATCAACGGAGCTTTATACATTTGAGTTTGGAACTCAGCGTAAAGCCGCGTTTCTTCTTCTTCTTCCTCATTCTTTTCTTTCCTCTTCACTTTTAGTGGCTGAGAGCCAACTCGTAGCACTCTTCCTCGCATGTACCACGCTTTTGCGGATCTGAGCATGTAAACGTGCGATCGCTTGTAGACTGGAATGATAGTGTCCGACTTGCGGATCCGAAATGTCCCACACTTGCTTTCATTGTCCTTGGGGTATATAACCTCATTCTGCTTCAACTGAGACTCAAGAACATAAATTGGATGATTCTTGAAATCTAAGATGTTGTTTGGCATTCCTTCAGCCAAATCGCGGTCGTGGAACTCTTTGAGCTCCATAATGTCCGCAGTAGTGGGCTTTCGATACGGCAGTCGTGAAGTGGTTCTAATAACCTGGGTGTACCAATTATCATCAGCCTCGGATCTGTGGCCTATTCGTTTCTTTATCACCTTAGAGTTGTACTGCTGAGTGTACCGTCGCGTCACATCCTTGACATTTGCACGTTTGTCGTAAGCGAGTATGTAGTATGTGTTGTTCCTCAAGAGACCTTCAAACTTAGATTTACGTCTCATGGGGCAGTTTTCGATGGTGCGAAGTAACGTGCAGTCGACACTGACCCATTTCTTCAGAAACGGGTTCCACACCTCAGCCCAAAAATGTGGATAGCTGTTGTAGTCGTCGCTGAGTGGGGATTCTTTGGGTTGTGCAGTGTTGTTTGCTCGCACAGACTGGACAAACCTGTTCCTATTGCTGAAGCGTTGTATCAACGGACTGGCTTTTGGTACTGGCGCAGGTTTCTGATCCTGCTTTGGGTTCTCACTTATCAAAGTGTAGTCGGGGGGTTGAAGTGAGAACACCAACCGAGAATCCAATCCTAGTGCCCTAAGTAGCGTCACAAACCCCTGAGCAGCAATGTCCCGTGATCCTCGGCCCTCTAGTACCAACTGCCTGAACTTCTCTTGCGTGACATTTCTAATCGTTCCCTTTTGCTGGATCAGCAATTCGTTCCAGTTCTTGCGGACCAAACCCTCAGAACTCACGCGAAACCTCTTAGAGTACGCTTCTAACACCTTCTGCAACGCGTCCAAAAACCGCCTTGCCTTCACCGAACCCATGAGACTCGGATCCGCCACCTTGGGGTCTTTTGGGTTGAACATCTGCGCAACGGCCTTGGGCACTAAGAGTTTTTTGAGCTTACGGCCTAGGCTGGAGTCGTTACACCACTGGTTACGTATTGCTCCATGGACTACCATCAACACCACGTACGCTTGGTGTATCAATCGCCGTTTGTCGCGTTCCTCTTTGGATATAGGTACAAATTTACGTTTCTTCGACGGTGCTTCCTTCTGCGACGTGATGGAAACAGTGAAACCGTCTGGTTTTTGGGGCTGGAGATTGTGCTCTAGGGGGATATTTTCGAAATCGTCGTCGAAATCGTCATCTTCGTCGCTCTCTGCCTTGGTATCCAAATTAACATCCTCGAAATCATCAGAGTCCGAGTCAACGCGTACCACTGGATCAGCCTGGTCGCCACCACCGATTACTTTGCGGCGTTTACGTGCCAGACTTGTCGCATTCTCCTCTCGTCTGCCGTTTCTCAATGACTGCTTAACTAAGTCCTTGTACAAGTCTTCGCTATTGCTCAGCATCGCGTTACATCAAACGATTGAAATTTGAAGTAATTCAAAAAAAAATCCATTTGAACTAGAGAGAATTCAGCTCGGAGTATGGGAATAATATGATACGATATACTTGCTTTTCATGGCGACTACAAGGCTGTGAGTCGGTGCGATTCCATTCCTCCGAAGTTACGCTGAAGAGCCGGGTCTTTGACGCTGGTATTGCCAAATCTACAGACAGAATACAGAGAAACCTATTCGGAACTTTGATCCACAAGAACACACAGTATGGGCAGAAGATTCCGGTTATGGCGTCCTTAAGCCATTGGCCTGTGCTATTACAGGTGCAAAAGCAAAAAATCGAAAAGAAGGTCGATTGGAAAGTGGGTATTCCCCAGCCTTTCAAGAAGAACAGGTTTATGGAGCCATTGATATTTCATATACTAGTAGCGGTACGAGGATTGCAATGCAATGAGTCGATAGAGGGTCGATTGGGTGAACACCACCGCAGATTTTTGAGAGATATCAACGAGGAGTTGATGAGACAGAAGACTCCCCAGAGAAAACTGAAAAGTCGAGTTTCTTCAAAAGTTTCAGTATTACTGGTTTCGAATGGAGATCTGTATTGTACAACTGTCCACAGATCGGAAAATGATTTGGAAACTGAAAATTCCCGAATTAACGGCTCCCAGTTTGAACAAACCTCCATCAAATCAAAAGACGATGCTGTTAAAGTACTCTCCGAACTTCAAATAAACTTAAAACCCTCACAAGAACTTACAAACTGCATATCCAGCTTTCACATCTCAAACCAAATATTCAACAGCAGGTATGAACTCACAGACCTCATAAGCTGGATAAAATCAGTAACATCGTTGTCAATCTCTGAAAGCTGTCAAGCATTGGCAGAAAAATCACAAATTCCTGAGAGTGTTGTGGTGGATATAATCCAACGATCACCATCATGTCCAGCCGAACTCGATCTTCAGTGGGACTTGTGGAGAGAATACCTCCCGAATATTTCAGCTTCATACTCTCATAAGCCTGCACAACTAAAACTGAGTTTAGAAAACTTCTTGTATTACAGTGTCAAGTATAAGCCACTGCTTATACCAGAGATTCTACGAATAAGTTTGCCTTACTTTGCACACAACAAGAAATTCATCACTATAGACTACCTCAACGAGCTCCTCTGGGAATTGTCGAGGTTTACTTTGCTTAAAGGCAGAACACCTAAGGGTGTGATTCGTGGGCACGAGATTTTAGTCCAGATGATGTCTTCCATGAACAAGTCACAACAAAAGACTTACCAACTTCTCAGTTTGCGTGCCAATATGGGGATTGTGTTGACGCTACATGGAAGTGAAAGAGCACAGAGCTTGCTCGAAATCGCTGAAAAACGGTACTTTACAGGTGAAGTAGCCGTGTCCAACATGGATATGGTGTCATACAACGTAGCGAAGGTGATGCTTTCGAAGAACCCAGAACAACTTCTTGAAAACTTCAACAATTCCCACAAGTTTACACACTCGTCGCTCTTGTGGGTGGCTTTCTTGCGTAAACTCCACGAGTTCGAGCTACTCAACGAGTCCAGGACAATTGGAGTGGTTCGTGAAATTTTAAAAAACCATAGCTCCGAGGTGGTCTCAACAACGGTAATGAAACTTTTATTGCATCCGTTTAAAGGTATAAACGAATGGGATAGGTTTATTCAGCAGCTCCCGGTAGAATTGATAAACAGGGAGTTGGACACAATCCTTCCTGTTTACATATCTTTGCTATACAAAAATCATGGGTCAAACACTCTCAAGCAAAAGCGATACCCTTGGGACAGAGAACAAACCAGCCTCCCTAGCAGCAAGAAATCCTTCAAGGGATATGCATCAGTAGAGGATTATGCGAGGTACTTGTACACTATTCCCAGCAAAAACATAAACTTGATTGGGACTATGTTGCTAGGGGAGGCCATAGTCAATCCTCAAGATGTCTACCGATTGTACCAGCAAGAACTCAGCCTGCGTACTCCAAACGAGAAATGCTTGGTGGCGTTAATTAGGGCCTCCACTAAACCAGGAGAGCACGGGTGCTTGGTGTGGGGAAACCTATACGCACCTCAGATAGCGGTTCATGAGTTCAAGAAGTACGTCAGTGACGGGACGGTAGTGCCTTCAAACCGCACTTGGCAGACTTACATTAGAATGCTTCACAAGTTTGAGTACACTGGAGAATTGGCCGAGTTAATCCACTGGTGGGAGCAGTTAGAGTTTACCCCAACCACAAACACATTATTGCAGCTACTATCTGCGTTACCAAAAGAGCATTGCGATCGTTATCTCCAGCATTTCGAGAAAGTTAATACAAAATGGCCTTGGCCGTCGCAGGAGCATTATCACGAATACATGGGTGAAAATTTATAGACAATTAGATTATAGAAATAATATTGCCAAAATTTGCAGCAGTCCAATTTGAATCTTAATGTGAAGTGGACCAATTTGAACCTTAATGCGCTTCTTGCCTAAACGTTAGGCCACAAAATTTACCAATTTAAATTGAAGGTCAATCGTTCATAACTTTTTAACCCTTCATATAAATTTCTTGGTTCCTACTTTAAAAAAACATTATTTCAAATGACAGAAGTAACCATTGTAGGTGCTGGGATATTGGGACTCTCTACTGCTCTCACCATTGTCGAGAATGCTCCTGACAAGTACAAAATTCGAATTGTAGCAGAGTTTGGTCCACACACTGAAACTGCCAACAGAAACTATACTTCACACTGGGCCGGGGCTATTTTCTGCCCAATTCCAACCACCCCTTCTGATGACGACAAGCGTGCTCTTATGGTCGAGGGAACGTATGCGAAAATGAAAGAATTCGCAAAAGATGAAGCCACCACCGTTAAGTTTGTGACAGGATACGAATATTTCGAGACCCCGGAATCGTTCCTGAAGCCAGACGGTACATTGTTGGATGATCTTAAAAAGTCTATTCCTGAACTTCGGATTCTCAACAAAGATGAACTACCTGGTGCAATTGCTGCATCTCTGGGCGTTGGAAATCCAAAAGAACTTGAAGATCTCAAGCATGGGCTCTCATACTTGTCTTGGGTTTTAAACCCTCCAATTTTTTTGAATTATATTTACAAGAAGCTCCTTGATCATGGAGTCACATTTTCAGCTGAAAAACTTGATTCTTTAGAGCTGGTTGACGGCAAGATTATCATCAACTGCACAGGTAAAGGGTTGGTTACCAAGGGGAATGGTTCATCTGGTCCTCAGTACGATCTTTCCGTTGTACCTGTCCGTGGGCAAACTATCGAGGTGGACACAGGTACAGTTAAGGTGAACTCTTCATATGGTACTGTTTCAAAGGGAGGGAAGGATGTTACCTATATTATTCCACGCCCGAATTCTGGAGTCATCATTGGCGGATTACTACAGGAAGGTGATGTGCATCCTGATATCCGCATAGATGATACTCAGAGCATTTTGGAGAGGAATCGTAAGTTCTATCCTTGGCTCTTTGAGGGTGGTTTGAAGGTGGTTAGATTTAATCTTGGGTTTAGACCGAGTAGAAAGGCTGGTCTCAGGTTGGAGACTGAGTATACTGATAAAGGTGTGATTATTCATAACTACGGTGCTGGTGGTCTGGGGTATGAATTATCTTTTGGTAGTGCTGGACGGGTTTATGAATTGTTGCAGAATGTTACAAATTCTGGAAAGCTTTAGAGTTTTTGATAGAATCAAATGATTGTCAAGTTCTTAGGATAGTAAGAATATTTCTTGCTTGTTCAAACATACCATCTTATTGTTGCAGTGTTAATGTTAGTTCAAAAGTTGAAGTCTCGAAGGTAAGTATCGCGGGTTGCGGTTGAGGTTCTTGCAGTGAAGAAGTGCTATAGAAAAATAAGATAGACATTGAATGAGGGCATAGTCTAAATTTGTGCACCCCTCGAAGTATAAATACCAATAAAACTCCATTTCTTTAGGGTTAAACCAAAAGGATTAAAATGCTTGAAGCAATCTTCGAAGCTGGCCTTCAAACCACATCATTAAAACTAATTGGAGTGCTTTCAAAGGTATAAAAGTCGAACATCAAAGTCCTTAAAGCAATTTCTTTAATCTCATAGCTTATTACTCTTCATTTTCTCCAGCAAAGTAGCAACAGGGTTTCTTAAGATCAACACCGTAATAATAACGTTACGAACAAGGATCCAGCACTTGAAACCACAGGAAAATACAAAATAAACTGCTCACTCTAAGAACACAAGCTTCTGTAGCAACGATGATCTAACCAGGAGTTAACAGTTCACTTCATTTCCCACAAAACAAGCACACTTTCTTTGTATATGGCTGCAAATTCACGTGACCTTCTCTTATCAGAAATGACCCCCCGCAGTATTTAAGCAAGCTTAATCTTTACAAACATTCACCCTTAGCACACAAATTAGCATAAGAACAGTGAATTGAGTGGCTAAAATTATTCGTTTCTCTGTTTATAATACAACCTCATACTTTGTCACTTCACAAATGTTGTACTTTTTGAGCCTCACAAAATATTGAATGTTTCCAAACGCATCTCTCCTTCAAAGCAACAGGTCCAATGGTGACCAGATTAGGGCCAACTTTATCCGATGCAGTTCTCTGAAAGGTTCTATTCACGGGGAAGCCAATTCTTTGCGTGTTCCTTTCAGCCAAAATCGCAATAGGTAAATTTGCCATTGAGGGGTGATTCCTTATCTTTTAGGCCTTGCTGTTTTAGACAATTGGTGGCAACTTAAAGCACACTTGTATATAAAAAGGCTACTCCCAATATTGACAGATTTCAAAGTACCTTACTTTATATCCTACCAAAAATGAAAATCTCCATTGCTGCAATTGTGCTTTCTAGTATAGCTGCTACTCAAGCCCTACCATTGTCTCAGCTCCTCAGCGGTTTTGACTTCCCTGAAGGTTCAACTGGTGGGTTCTTTGTCTGTGAAGAAGCAAAGAAGAAGGCGGTACAATGTACCTTTTACTCATCTGATTTGCTCAGTTCGAAACCAGAGAACGAGATTTCCTTTTGATTTGAGTTGAAGGTTTTTTTGATTAGTATGGGTTGATACAATCGTTAAAACGATGAACACGGCAACTGAGTCTTTTATGAACTCAATTGGCTAGCACTCGGTGATTTGAACAAGGCTGACAGCGGTATATCGAATGTGCAACACACAAATAAAACATGTTTTACAATTTCGTTCCATAATCTCTACCTTAATACATAATTAAATTGGTTTGCAAGAATACCCAGAGCAACTTCGAAAGAAAATGCCTTTTACTAAGATGGTCACCCATAATTGCAACCAATTATTCAATTGTGCGTAATAAACAAAACTAAGAACGACTTCCCCTTTCTTAGAACAGATTCCTTGAATGAGAGAAGTGTGCACACGTTGCAGTGTCACAAGATGCTATGGCTGTGAAGCTGCAAACATTTTGATTCTTACTAATCTTGTGCTCTATCAAAACGTCATCACAAAAGGTGTTGGCTGAGCCAAAAAACACAGAGTGACCTTCACAATATTAACTGAATATGGGTGCAAATATCTTCCTGTTTTATCTGGATCTTCTAAATTTAGACGACTGCTCTCACCAGTAGCTGATTGGAACAGAGTGGAATGAATTGCCAAACAAGAAGTTCAGTGTGTTGAACCTAATGGCACAACGTTAACAATTGATTTTAAGTAGAAACATTTCCTTCCTATATACAATTGGGCCTCGTAATTGCGTTTTTGTTGCCCAGTATTGGCTTATCATGCATTTCACAACCACTCACGCATTCGTATATCGAGGTGCACAAATTCAGAATTCACGAGGAGTTTTGATGATATAGATCAAAATGGTATAAATATAGCAGTTCTCCACCAAAATATTAATTGACTAATCATGTCTGATTTACCAACGTATGAGGATGTTGTGAATGAAGAGAATGATCTTCAAAGTCCTCCAATTGAAGACCTGCTTACGTCGACCTACCCTAATGAGAAAGTACCTCCGATTGAGGCGTCAGATACAAAGGTTCACCCAAAGGAGAAGGTTTATCCAATTGAAAAGGACTCTGAACCAGCGTTCGTAAGAGCTCTTCGTACAGCTCCCGACGAAATGTTCGCAAGCCAAGTCTACAATGAAACAGCGAAGAAAATCACCTTTAAAGATGAGTTTCACCTACCCAATGTGCCAGATACTTTAGCACACTTGAAACTTCTTAAAGCCTTTGAAGTTATGAAAATGAACGCAATTGGTCTGTACGAAAAGAAAGTTGACCAAGCCAAAGCCTGGCAGGTATTTGTCACCCAAGCTGTCCGCCGTTTTATACTTTTTGCAAGTTGTTTGCGGTTGGAATTGGAAGAACACTCTAGTGAACCAAGTCTTGTAGCTGAGAAGGAAATGTATAATGATGCATGGTATTCAAGATTTAAGATAGGAATTGCGCTGCAGTTTTTACCTCCACTAGATGTGGTTATGGTATGGCATGCGTTCTTACTTAACCCAAAGGCTATTTATGAGACGTTTGCCCGTATGCATTTCTTGAAGTTCATCATGATTCCATTGCCGTTGTACGACCTCAACAAAGCCATCGACAACCAGACGTTCGAATACAACCCTGCCACTCTGAAGAAAGAAAGATACCTCTCGATAATTAGAGAGAAAATGAAGAATCAAGACCGTGATTCTGACTTGCTTCGTTATGACACCTCCAAGTTTGACATGTTCAAACCACTTGTTGATATTCGGTGTCCAATCTGTAATGTGATTCTTTTGAGGGATGTCCCATTAATGAACAATGATCACAAGGGATTCTCAGAAAAAGACTTCGCATACTTGTCTGAGAATTGCGAGTGTGGGTTCGATCCGACTATAAACCATATTGAATTGAAGAAAAGGCAACTTGCAGCAGACTTGGATAGAGATTATCCTATACCTGGGATTTACAGAAACTACTCCAGTGTTTTGGCAAGCCAAAGGTACAGGAAGAGAGACTGTAACAAAATCAACAAGATAATAGTAGATGACTTTAGAAATTTTGCACTCCCCAGGCTCAGAGATCACTCATTACACACTTCGGTCAAATACTCTGCGAGTTCACCGAGACGCTTGAAAGTTTCAAGGTTGATCTTAAGGGAATACATTACGATGAATTTGATACACCTCAGCGTAACTGGTACTAGTTCCTTGCCAATTATCGAGGTGCCCGAAGACCTAGTTCAGTGTGTATTCAGACAAGAACGATTTGTCGAGAAGATGAACGAGATCGATTGGTTGCACTCACTTAACGTGGTTGAGACTTTACAGGATAGCAGTGTTCGGTACGCACGCTTCTTCAGCTTACTAACAAAATATGATTACAAGAGAATTCTCGTCCCAACACTAGACATTGACTTGATATGGCACACTCACCAATTATCCTTATACTTTTACTTTGGTGACTGCAGATGGTCGAAAAATGGCAGTGTTATTGATCACAACGATAAGGTCGATCTGGGGAAGTTAAACGATTCTTTCCTAGAAACTGCTAAAATATACAAAAAGAAGTATGGACAGGAGTACCTGCGTTGTACCTGCTGGTATTGTGCACTTGCCAAACCCAACACAGAAACGGCTATACTGAAGTTATTTGGAAGGAACAAGGAAATAAATAAGCCACAGGAGGTTGAAGACAAGAAGGGAATAACTCACATCAGTGTACACAACGCCATTAAAATGCCTTCTGAGGCTGCGGATAAGAAGAGAATGGATATGAGCCAGAAGTTCGGACTCAGAGAGATGCCGTGGTCGTACCCAACCGTTGGCTATTACGCGCCTTTCTTTGTGGTTCCACCAAATGCGCCGGTTTCACACGTTTACAGCGCATTGTACGGCGATTCGCTTTGTTGCACTATGAACAGTGCCAATTGTGGATCCTCTCCCGTTGGGATAACCACTACAACCTGTGTGGGTAGTACTTGTGGAGGAGGTGCTTGCGGGGCTGTTGGTGGTGGTATTGAAGTACCATAGTGAAAAGAGTTAACTCAAGACGGTTTCTAAAATACTAGGTGAGTTGTGTTATTTTAGTGTGGACTATACTTTTTATTAGCAATCTGGATTGTTGAAACGACTTGATAAAGACAATGAGACCCAATTGTGCATTTCCTTTTTTCGACCTTCTGTATTTTAGGTAGTTAAGTTAAAGTTAAACTGACGCCCTTCAAGTATTTTGTGAGAACTTAATAAAACCTTTAACTGCATCCCTATAATGAGAAGAAACTGGCATCAAATTATCAATTGGTTTAACTTATAAACTTAATGATTGCAATTGTTTGCTAACATTTCTCACCATTTTGTTCTGAAATAATTAGCAACCATTTCTGAATTACATAAGCATGCAAGTTCCTCTGAGTGGAACTAACTAACAAAATTTCTTGCTAATAATTGCTTCACTAGCTCAGTCGGTAGAGCGTCAGTCTCATAATCACCGGGTTGTGTCATCTGAAGGTCGACAGTTCGAACCTGCCGTGGAGCATTATTTTTGTAACATCAACATTCGATTTTGTGAATTTAGTATAATTTACCTTTTTACCAGTCCAACTTTATGCCATTGTAAAAGCAATGAAATACGTTTAGGGTTTTACGGTGAATTGTATTTTTTAATTCTCGCAACTCACTGGCGTTGAGAATTTTGCAAGGAACTTCAAGTCCTTTTGTGCCTTAGTTAAAGAAATCCTATTCCTCTTACTATTCTCTAAAATGCAGCATTTCCTCTTCTACCACGAATTCGCTCTCTTCAATATACTTACAAAACCTTCTCATATTCTTTCTATCACTAGCTCGAACTCATCAAGTAAGTATTAACACTCTGTAAAGTGTTTCTACTGGGGTTCACTCTTCGTATTTCCAGTAACAAACTCAATTGCTTCTTTATTGTATCCTTGTTCGCCTTGAGATCATCCTTAGGAACCCACTCCAAATCAAAATACTTTGAAAGCAAAATGAGAACCAATCCACTACCAATATCATCTCCAGTCTCACAAAGTACAAGGGTCGGTTCCATTCTCGGGATGTGGTGAACTAATGATGGAAATATTTCTCTCAATTGCTTAGCACCTTTTTTGTTAGGTTCAACTTTGTGATGGTGTATCTTGATAGCTTGCTCTTTTGGTGTTTCTACCACCTCGTACTTAGTGCTGAAAATTATGACATGCTTGAAGTGAACAACCTCAGAATACTTGATATCTGATGAGATCTTGCCAAATGCGATTGCAGTATCTCTCTCGTCACGTTTCACGTAGCTTATGTCTATTTGAGACTCCTTTAGATGCACACCACCAGCTATAGCGTTCATTTTTTGCAAAAGATCCAGCTCACTCAAGTCTTGACGAATAAACCCAGTTGAGTCTACAATTTCTTGGTTTTTGGACAAGTACTCCCAGAAGAAATTCGGATCTAGTTTACCCAAACAAACATCTTTAGTAGCCCATAGTTCGTGGTCATCGCCTGCTCCTTGAATGTACTCAAACGAGGTAGACTGATTTGATACGTTTTTGAGAGTGTTGCTCGAAGTCGAAACACAAGCAATAGTATAGTATGTTTTTCTGACCACCACACCACCGTCACCTCCAAAGTAGAAATCATCTTGTAGTTGGGCCAACTTTTTGCAGCCCGGATAGTAAAAGCTGGGAAGTAATGGTTTCCTTTTCTCAAGTAGCTTTATACACAGCTCTCGAGTGAAAAGATTTAGACGTTTTACCTCAGCAACAAACTGGGGAATTCTTTGAACTATTTGGTGGTGTTCGTTTGAAGAGACCATTTCTCTAGGTGTTCGCACCCAGTTGTGTTCCTTCAACTTGAGTATGAAATCAGCATCCTCGCCTTTCTCAATGCCGAGATCAAGAAGGAGGTCTTCGTCACTAATTCTTTCATACATTATACTGTTTATCACGGCACACCAAATTGGAATTGTCTTCAGTAGTGCATCAGGCAATAGTTTGCCTCGTCTGGTAGAGTCCACACTGATGACCCCATCGTACTTTGCAATGAGCGGGAGCAAATGTAAGTTTAGCCTTCGCATTGAAAACCTCCACTCATTGGTGTGTCCATCTGTCGACTTAAAGTAGCTTGTCTCTGTATACTTGGAGGCGTACCACGGCCCGCATCTCTCGTTTGGCACAATTGGATACTGATTGAACTCGCTTCTTGCATGGAACGAATCAACAAAGTGTGAGTCATATATAATCAGTTGCAACCTGTTCTTGACGGAATACGCATCGCGACGAAGCTCTTTTCGAAGTGCTGAATAGTCTTCCATACTTTTAGGTTCAAATCATTTTTTCGATGGATGCAAAATTTATTATACATTTATATAATTATGACTGAAAGAGTGGTGAATGCTACCACTCTTCCTTGATTAGTTTATCTATTCAACCTCTTCTTCTTCAACGCTGCTCTTCTCTGTTCTTCTTCCCATTCCTTTCGGTCCTCCAACTCCGCTCTTCTCTTGGAGCGCATTTCCTCTTCAAAGATTTCTGCCCCCGTCGCCTCCATGTCGTCAGCAGAGTCATCATCATAGTCATAATGTGCCCGCTTTTTACCCCTGTTGAAAATAGCCCAGATTTCATCTCGATCATAGTCTCCAGGTTGGCTTGGTTTGCGACTCTCACGGTAATGGTACCTTCCTACATCTTCCTCATCCGAAACAACAAAATCATCCAAATCTTCTTCCTCTTCTTCTTCTTCTTCTTCCTCCTCCTCCTCATCTCTGTATCTGTGTCGTGAAGGATTTACTTTAGGTTTAGACTTTGCTTTCAACTTTTCCTGAAGTTGAAGTGACGGTGCTCTTATTGGGATCGGTGCTCTTGAAGCCAGATTACTTGGGGGAAGTCTCAGAGATGGAGTTGGTGCTGGCCTAGCAGGCTTGGAGTTTGGTCTCCCTTCAGATTTGGGACCTTTCAACCCACTTCTGTCTCTAATATTACTTCTCTCTTCCTGCCTCCTAGGTGCTGGTTTGCCAGTTGGAGGTGCACTATTGCTCTTGCCCTTCAAAGTTATTGAGAGTTTGGACTGGTCGATTTGCGAGGCTCTTTTCATCAAATCATTAAAGTTCATCTTCTTCTGTGGGGGTTTTGGAGGTTGTGGTGGAGCTACGGGATGGGCTGTTCTAGCACCACCCCGTGGATTAGATGGTCCTGCCTTTGGAATTTTAGGGGCTCTTTCCTTTGGAGCTGCCTGTTTCTTAGGGGGTAACCCCTTCTTCTCTCGCATCTCCTTCTCCTTCTTTTCTTTCTCCAAGCGTCTCTTCTCTTTGAGCATTGCAACCACTGGATCCACTACTCTTTGAGTGGACTGAGACTGGGCTCCTTTTTGACCCGCATTTTTCTGGTTCGATGTGCCTCCGCTATTTACCTCGCTGGCAGGTTTCTGTATCTGTCCCTTCTTGTTGACGCGTTGTAATATACTTGAAAGTGACATCACGTCGTTTACCTTGCAAGCTTTTAAAAAAATGTTTTGAAGTTGCACGACTGGGAGGGATAGGTTAAGAGTGCACGTAAAAATGTTCGCTGTGGTTATTGTGGGAGTGAGATCTAGGAACGAGAGTAAAGGTGCGAGGGCGGTGGGCAAGGTTATTAGAGTGATGTAAGACGACAACAATCTAAAGGAACTTGAAGGATGAGAAATGGAACGGAGTTTATTGTAGGCTTTTTCTCCACAATTTGATACTGTTATCCATTGACAAAACGGAGACAGTCAAATAAAGTCCAGTGTTTGTTCATGTTTATCTTTGTTATTGGTTACACAAACGTCTATATCGTTCAATGTGAGCAAGCAAGAGTTTTTAAAACTGAGAAGATAGAGAAGACCGTTTACACGTTTTCTCATTAATGTGCATACCTTGTGCTAGATCCACATCGAAAAATTTCCTCTCGTAAAATCCAAATAGCTGCAAATCCCGCGAGGCTGTGAATGAATGTCGTAAATACTTCACGAGGCTTTCGATTATAACACAAGTTGGATCAAAAGTTGGTAATCAATACGGTTTTTCGATATGCCTGTATTAGTAAAGAGAAATGAAGATTATAGTTTTACGGTTTTGAATGTGCAATACCTTAGTAACAAGAAAACTTCTGCTGTACAACTTCGGAAATCTTTGAGTTGGACATTTCGGTAGTTTCCATAGGTTAAGGAGAGTATTAATATCTGGCACAGGCTACGCAATCTGGAATCACTAATTCAATTCTACACTAAATTAACCCTTCGCAAGTAAAATAGTACCAAGCAAATTTCGACGGGAATACCAAATGGCATTTTCGTCAAAAAGGCTCACTAAAATGTAACATAAACCTCACTCCATGAACTCAACAATCTCAAACCACACTAGAAGAAACCCTTTCATTGTTTGAAATAAAAATTTTCTGTTAAATAATCTCTTAAAAAACCAAAATCTTGATGGTTTGTAACACTGAAATTTTTGGTTGCAAATTTTTCTCCTACATCACAATATTCTTCTTTATACACTAGAATAAATAATGACATGCTCTCGTAACTAATCCTTTGGACCAATCATGTTTTCTGGTCTGACCCACTGGTCAAACTCCTCCTCGGTCAAAACACCCAACTCCAAGGCAGACTGCTTCAAGGTCAAGCCCTTCTTGTGAGCGTTCTTGGCGGTCTTAGAAGCAGCATCGTAGCCAATCTTAGGGTTCAAGGCAGTAACCAACATCAAGGACTCGTGCAACAACTTGTCAATCTTTTCCTTTTTGGCAACAATGCCCTCAACACAGTGGACTCTGAAGGAGTTGGAGCCGTCAGCAAGCAATCTGATCGACGAAAGCAAGTTGGAGATCATGACTGGCTTGAAAACGTTCAACTCGAACTGACCAGAAGCACCGGCAAAGGTGATGGCAGAGTGGTTACCAAACACTTGGGTGGCCACCATGGTCAACGCTTCGTTCTGCGTAGGGTTGACCTTACCAGGCATGATGGACGAACCTGGCTCGTTTTCGGGCAAGGACAACTCTCCGTAGCCGCATCTTGGGCCGGAACCCAAGTATCTGATGTCATTGGCGATCTTGAACAAGGACGCAGCAACGGTGTTCAAGGCACCCGAGGCCTCGACAATGGCGTCATGGGCAGCCAAAGCCTCAAACTTGTTGGGCGCGGTCTTGAAGTCTAAGCCAGTCAACTTGGAGACCTGGTCGGCGATCTTGACGTCAAAACCCTTTCTGGTGTTCAAACCAGTGCCGACAGCAGTACCACCCTGGGCCAAAAACTTCAAGTTTGGCAAAGTCTTTTCAACACGTTCAATGCCGTTGGTAACCTGCTGGACGTAACCGGAGAATTCCTGGCCCAAGGTCAACGGAGTGGCGTCCTGCAAGTGGGTTCTACCAATCTTGATGATGTCGGAAAATTCCTTAGACTTAGCGTCCAAGGCATCGCGCAACTTGGTCAATTCTGGGAGCAAAGAGTTCGAGATCTCAGTGACAGCAGCAATGTGCATGACAGTGGGGAAAGTGTCGTTGGAGGACTGCGACATGTTGCAGTGGTCGTTTGGGTGGACTGGCTTCTTGGAACCCAATTCACCACCCAAAATCTCAATGGCTCTGTTGGAAATAACCTCGTTGGCGTTCATGTTGGACTGAGTGCCAGAACCGGTCTGGAAAACAACCAAAGGGAAGTGGTCGTCCAACTTTCCCTCGGCAACCTCGGTAGCGGCCTGCTGGATGGCAGAAGACAACTTTGGGTCCAAGGCACCCAACTCCTCGTTGACAATAGCGGCAGACTTCTTCAAGACACCGAAGGCTCTAACGACAGGAATGGGCATACGGGCAGCCTCACCACCGATCTTGAAGTTCAGCTTCGATCTGGCGGTTTGCGCACCGTAGTATTTGGATGAGTCGACCTCGATCTCACCGAAAGCATCGCTCTCGATTCTGGTGGCTGCGGCCCTGATGGACGAAGAAGACAAGTTTCTAAGCTGTCTTGCGACTGGGGAGTAGGAGAATCTCAACATGGGTAAAAGAACTAGTTTATCTGAAGAAATTGATTTTGTTAGTGGGGTTGAGATTTTTCCACCTCAGGAAAGGATGTGCGATTTGATTGGTCAATGGGGGAGGGGGTTGGAGGGAGAGAGAGTGGAGGGAGAGTGGGAGAGTGGGAGAGAGGGCAAGCGAGAAGGGATTTTGGGGGGTTGGAGAGGAGGTGGAGATGCTGAATGCTTGAGTATTTGGTGTTGCAGTTGAAAAGTTGGGTGTTATAGAATGGAATTTGGGACCTTGGATTTTGGGTGCAAAATTTAGTTCTGGGAAAAATGGAAGAAGGTGAACAATGTTCTTGAGAGATTTGGATAGAATATTGGTATTTAAGAAATGAATAAGATTTCAGATATATCGCAGCATTTGTTGTTTCTTAGACACAACCCTTCCGTATCTCCTTTCTTACCAAGAGTGTATTCTACGCACCCAAATTTTTACTGGATTACGATGTTGATTTCAAGGCACCCACCTTTACAAGCCTATTTTCGTTTGAAAACCGATGAAAAGGAAGGAACCCAAAGGCTATTCTCATTAAAATGTATCCATTACCCGAAAATGAAAAGAAAACACTCCAATTATGAAAATACTCACCACAAGATTAAGTATACGTCTAGATCCACTGGTGCACTTTAATCAAGAAATTAATCCTGAAGCGAAAAATGTTCCAGTTTGTTTGCAGGTTTTGACAGAAGGTTGGTGATAGCGTTTCCGAATACAACTTATTTGCAATTCTACACAAAAAATTGTTTGGTACTAGTTCCACTGTACTTACTTTACACAGATATAATTTGCTCCAAGTGTGAAGAAGATACCTTTAATCTTTGTGCACCTTTTAATCTCTTCAAAAAAACTTGAAATTATGACACTATCTACATAAACCATCTATCAAAATGCATAACTAAACCTCTAATAACTAGCATTCAACTCTTTCAAAGAGTTTTGAACCAGCTCTAACAGCTTCACCGCCTTAGCAAGCTCTACTTGCTTTGCTATTTGATCCTTCTCAGTTATAGGTTGCTCCAACATCTTAAATTCGTACACCAACTGATCCACTTGGTTCTTCTTAGAAGTACACTCAATTAAAGGCTTGACCCTCAAAAGCCCATCAACAGTAAACTCAGTTCCCAAATAGGTGTTCAAGTACGTTGACGAGAAGTTGTTCAACCCACCGTTAGATACTGCGTGCTTAAGAGATACCAAATTGCACAAGCGCACTATTCTATCAACAGCTTGAATGTACTCGATTTTTCCCACCGCACAAGACTTGGACTGCTGTTGTACATTTAATAACAGCTTGGAGTGAAACTGTTTATTTAAGTTCGCCAAAGAAAAGTTCTTGAACAACTCAACAAAATGAGATACCAAGTTTAACTTCTCTTTGTAGGACCCACTCGTGATAAGGCAGCTTAAGTATTTCATTGTTTTCTTGTGTCTTTCGTTCTGCAACCCTTCTACGCGCTTCTGTAACTCGTTGAAACTAAGAACAGAGAAGGAAGCGGTACTTGAGTGTGTGCTTTTCGAGGCAGACATATCGATTTCAGTGGATAACGTATATGTCAACGATTTCGAGAGAAAAATCAACTCATTTTTAAAGTACACCGATTGTTGGACCAACGGCCTCAAATCTCTCAACTTTAGCAAGTAGTTTAACACGAACATCAAGGAAATTTCTTGTCTTTCCTGTAGACTCACTATCGACTCTTCCAGGGTAGACAGTGTTTCATTCTTGAGTTGCAGTATTTCAGGGTAACCGAATTCCTCAGTCTGCAGCTTCTTACCCGTGTACACCGTTTCATAAAGGCCGATGCTCAAGTTCGGGAAATTGAGCAAGATCTTAAAGTAAACGTTTGCCTCTTGGCTGAATACGTCGACAATTATATCTTTTTCCAGCAAAGAAAGCGTCACCAAGTTGAAGGCAGTGTACTTCAAAAACGTAATCAAGTCCACTAAATTGACCGATGTTTTCTGGATGAGCCTCAAGGCCAAGTGTGGCGATATGTACTTGGCTTGCAAGAAGGGAATCACCAAATGCGACTTTCCAACCTTGTAAACAACCTCTAAAAACTGTGCGACCACAGGAAAGAACTGCCCCAAGTAGTAGTGCTTTTCAGCCTTATACTTAGGTTTGCTTGTGGTGACAAAGTATGAAAGTAAAGCTCTCTGAATGGGGAGTAACGATTCCAAGTTTGAGTTATCAAGGAGAATCAAGTCGAACGACCCGCTAACAACGCTCAAAAAGTGCTCAAACAAGTTGCTGTAAAAGAAATCGTTTATGTTCAATGTGTTGAAGAACAATAGATGTAACTTGGAGAAGTCGTCTATCAAACTGTTCAATTTTTTGTCCACCACCTCTATCAGCTTGGTCCATGACTCGTCGTAAGCGAATTGTTGTAGATGTGAGTCAAAGAAGAGGGCAAATGCTTTGATCAGCTCAATCATGTGCTTTATCGATATCAACCACAATGTCTTGTGGTCGTGAGCAGGGTACTTCTGTAATACGGCACTAGAACCGTACAAATACTCTTGAAGGGAGTCCAAACATACAATAAACTCTGGTAATTTTGTTTGAGACTGGATTTGAAATTCTCTAATTTGCTTAGCGTGGTGATCGCTAATCACTCCGATGAGCAATTGGTACAGGTTAACTTTATCAGCGGAGTCTGGAGAGTTGAATTGTATTTGGTTACTTTCCATTGTATTGGCACTTTCAATTTTATTTGCAGATTGTTTATATGTTAGGTCACGTTACCAGATTTGGTGATTGAATAGGCGGTTGTAGATGTAAGATAAGGAGAGGGGAAGATTGAAGTAAAGAGGAGAGAGTATGAAGTAGGGAGCTAGAAAATAAGAAGTAAAGAGAAAAGAAGTGAAACGGTAGAGAAAGAATTAGAGAAGAAGAGAAAGAAGTAGAGAAAGAAGTGGAGAAAAGAGTGGAAGAAGAGGCGAAGAGAAGTACATGTGAAAAACATAGAGAAGATCGAAATAAATATGTATTGCAATATCAATTCTTTCTCTAAATCACATCATGGGAAATGGAAATCTCCTATGAGATCTCAAAACCAACTCAGCATAATCCTTCTCACTACTAGGAGTAATATACCCATGCCTCACCAAAAAATCAATAATAACCAACGCACAGTTAGGCTTAAATTCACCCAATCTCTCCTTTATCTCATCAACAGTCATCAACTGAAAGTCCTGCGATTCTCCATCAACAGGATGTGGAATAATATCGGTCTCATTCGGAAACTCAATATCATAGATATACTCTACCTCTGGCTGGATCCTGCCTTTTTTGGATTTATACATGTATTGGAGCACTCCCGCAGCCCTGGTGTTGCTCTCAACAAACTGCTGTGGCAATCCAGCCTCTTCATAGCACTCCTTGACTAGTGTGTCCCAGATCCCGTACGGATGCCCCAACCCTCCCGCAACGGTGTTGTCCAACATCGACGGAAAAGTCTGCTTAGTAGCTGACCGGCGAGGCACCCACATCTTCAATTGGCCATTTTTCGACTTGGTAGCGGGAACGTACCCAGTAAGGTGAACACCATACGTCACCACCCCAATCAACACCGAAAACGACCTTTCCACCAAAAAGTACGGCACAGTCGAGGGATAGTACACTTTGTACAACTCGTCTCTCCAGCCCTTGGCCAACTCTTCTTCAAATTCAGGATCCAACTTCAATTCCTCGGCCAACTCAGCAAATAATTGGTTGCGTTTCTCCATCGAGTCGTATTCACCATCGATGCGGATCTTCTTCCCTTCAACATTGAACCCTTTCCTGCCTTCAAAGTGCTTGGCTACCAAGGGATCAATGTACCCTAAGGAGGCCTTTCCATCGTGCGTAACCAACACGGAGTACGAGCTGTCTCCGTCATACGAAAAGTTGTCTACCTTCTCAATAGCAGATAGATAACTCATTAGTGATAATTGCGCTACCAGAGAACATTCTAAAGCTTTTATACGAATTTGGTCTTCACTTGAATCAAATTTAGCAAACTGATGTCTAGGACCCTCATACGAGCTATCAGCTCTGTGTTTGAGAACCTGAATGACACAGAGGACCCTACGCTCGACCCTACCGTGAAAGAGTCTATACACCAGTTTCTCGAAGCCCACAATACAGTCCAGTCAATCAACCTGTTCACCAGCATTAACAATGAGCTCTTCAGGCTCTACAACACCTACGTAAAACCAGTGTCGTCACTCAGCAGAGAATTGATATTCCTCAACATCCTCACCGAGTTGGTTCCTGTGCTAGACGCAGACGAGACAGAAGTGTGGGTCAAGACTTATATAAAACCGTCTGTTGACTCCTCCTCCTACGACATCAAGTTTGTCGAGCAAACCAGAACCTTCTTGAGAGCTGCTTGTATCAACGTGAAGTACACGCCTGACAACGAATTGCTGCAAAGGAGAAAGGCAATTGCGGGCTCAACCATCGAGTTTTTGATGCAGATTTATATGGGCCACAGAGTCTTGGACAGGGACGATGACGATGTAGACACCCAAGTCTACCAGGAACACCTGAGGTTCATCAAACTAAACTGCAGACGACTAGTGCACGAGTTTGGCGTCAAGAACTCTATAGACTTTTTCAACATATTGAACAAACATTTGGTGAGCACCCAGGACAGAATGGAAGCGTTAATTCTCTTGTCAGCTGTCGTATCGAGCAGCGAGAAGACAAGCTCGCAGGGTTGGGACGCAGATACTGTGCGAACTAAGCTCTTCAAAAGCTTGCTTTTCTGCCTATTATACGATACAAACGAGTATATTGTACAGACAGCCTTGACGGTGCTTGTGATGTTGATACCCCAAGTTTGCTCTCAGCTCAAACGTTATATCCCTGAAATGTTCTACATCCTCGTGCGCATATTGCAGTGGAATGAAGACACCGTCAAGCCCTCTGAGGGTGTGTGGGAAGTAGCTGCAAATGTTCCTAAAATAGTCTCAAGCAGTAAACTCCCGTTGGACCACCAGCACTACGGCACACTTTTGTACGGATTATTTCCACACAACTTGTCGACTTTCATCAGGAACCCTCAACAGTACTTCACACTGACTCCAACCACCTTAGTCAATCCAGAAATACATCAAAGCACAACCAAAAAGCTTCACCAGTTCACCAGCAATTTGCTAGTGCATCCAAAATTCACCTACGTGTCGCAATCTGCAAAATCGGAGTTGGTGCTGCCGTTATCGTGGATGGAAGAGCCCTGTAACACCTCACTTGACATTGCTATCCAGTGTTATAACTTAAACATAAGCTTATTATCCACCACAAATGATTCGTATCCTAACTTGACAGGTTATGGTAGTTACAACTCTCTGGAACAACAATATTCAAGGAAATCATCAGATATTGTCAGTTTCCATGCAAACAAGTTGAAAAAGCAAGAAGAGATCAACTTCAATGAAGTGAAATTTGAGGGTAAGGACCAAATAGATTCTGAGGGCATTGATGAATTGTTTTCGACTCACGAGGTGCTTTATGGACCCAAAACCAGCGAAAACTCCATCTCTTTTGCAAGTATTTCCACTGAAACGCGCAGAAATTCGAGTATCGTCGACAATTCCTTGATGTTGCCCAATCTAATTGCGTCACCTACAACTTCACTTGACACCTCATTGGTTCACCAAAAATCAAATGGGTCTTCGTTAAACTACAAGTCAGGCACGTCCATAAACTTCTTTGAACGTGAAATATTACTCTACAAAAATGAGTTAGAGTTTTTAAGCTACATTAACCAGTTGAACAAACACAAGTATTCGAAACTCCGGTCACTTTTGAAAGAAAAATCCGAAGAATCCATTGAGCACCAAAATACCCTAATCAAGTTAAAAAACTTGCGTGAGTTGTATGAGGAGTTGGTCAAATCGTTTCAAGAATTGCAAAGTGAGCTGACTCAAAACTCCACCAAATGCACTGACGAAGTAATTGAAAGATTATCACAATTACAACAAGAAAAAAACGAATTGACTTGCAAGTTGGAGGAATTGAGCAGTGAAAATTCCACAAACAATTGTAGCTTGAACAGGCTAGTAAACGAGATTATACCCAACAAGGACTTTGAAATCAAAAATTTAAAGATTCGACTTCAAGTAGTTGAAGCTAACTTGAAAGAAAGACAGTTAAAAACGCCGCCAATCGAAGAAAAGGAAGACGAGGCAGGCACTATCGTTCCATCGGAGGATGAAAAGACAATATACAACATGCACAACCAGATCATATCCTTGAAGGAAAAGAACGCATTCTTGGCCAATCAGCTCAATCAACAACGTGAGGTCAATGAATCCATGGAAAAGAAACAGAATAAGAAATTGGAAGCAGCTAAAATGGATATGAACTCAAATTTGAACTTGGTTAGTCTGCAGCATGAGCGAAAAATACAAGAGCTCAACACCACCATTCTCAAGTTTGAGAGTTTGCTAGAGGAGAAGAATGCACGCATAGTGCAGTTGTCTGCTTCGAAACCAATTCTGATCCCTGTAGCAGCCAGCGCCAGGTCTATACCAGGCATGAACAGACAATTAAGCGACGAAATGAATGACTTTGCATACGGGCGGTCTAACTCGTCCATTGAAATCCCACATACCCCACCCACTCGCCCCTCGTTGTCTTCCTCGAGCTCGGGACAGGGCCAACAGACACACCAAATCCTGGGCTTTCACAACCAAGGCTTTCACCAGTCCAGCTTTCAGCAGAACGCCGGATTCTATCACCCTGGGCCTTCACAGTTGCAAGGTGGTTTTGGAAACATGGAAAAGTATGCTCCACAGCAACCTTTACGGCACGTTAACAACACTGTTGTGTCGAACGTGAATGCAACTCAAGTTCCACCAATAATCCGTGGAAGAGGAGGGTACCAAAAGAGATCAAAGAAGATAATGTAGGCTCACATTAAGTTAGGAGTGTGCGAGACGTTTTCACATAAATTTTGACTAGTACAATTCTACGGTAGTAGTATTTTTGGTTTTATAGTGAATTTCAAGGACTAACACCAAGGGATCTTTTCAGACTTTTTTCGAGATAATACTTTAAATATGTCTTTCCTGTAGATTGTTTCATTTTGCAGCCACTTTGGCTGCGAAATTGTTCAAAATTTTCTTGGAACTTCTAATTTTGATGTCAGCTGAAAAGTACAATCGAAATGTCAAAATGTGAAAGAGATTATGCTAAATCAAATTTTAGGTTGATTTAATAGTTCAGTGGAAGGAGTGAGGTTGAATAGTTTAAATTGAGTACAGTGTGTGACTAAGCGCAATACAAACTCCTCCATACATAAACCCAGTTCACGGCTCCAAGGATACTACCTTCCAATCCGTTAAGGTTTGAACCCCACAGAAATTTAAAACTGTTATGAACAACAGCTACACCACGTTTATTTGCAATTCCTATTGTTAGACCCTAAACTGTCTAAGAGGAACATCTCAGCTGCATCAGGTTATATGTTTCTGCGAGCCTCAATTGAAAGTACCCAGACTACAGCATTAACAACCTTCGAACTTTTCAGTAAGTTTCCAAAAACAACCGTAGCCACTACTGACAACTACACTTCCACTCACAACAGCCTCAAAGTTTACACACAAAGCCTCTCTGTATTGAAAACTCCATCAACCTACCGCCACTCGACGCCCTCATTTCACCTCAAGCCTCCCACGTCTCCAACATCAACCCATCCGCACTCTTAACCTGCACTTTTTATGTTTACGTGTTTTTTTTTCAAGCACAAGTTTCACGTTTTTCACTCCATCTTTTGCAACAAACATGTCCTCGCAAACGGTTCGTAGGAGAGGCGGCAAAAAGGCAACTGAGTCGGAAGCTGAACAGGTGGAAGATATCATTGACAAGAAGAATGAAAACGTGCAGCAACTAGAGCCAGCACGCAAGTACTATATTGCACTTGTTTTAGTTACCCTTTTAGCGGTGTACACCAGATTCACCAAGATCGGGCACCCAAACAAGGTTGTTTTCGATGAAGTGCACTTTGGTAAGTTTGCTTCTTACTACTTGGAGCGCACATACTTCTTCGACTTGCACCCTCCTTTCGCTAAGTTGTTGATTGCCTTCTGCGGCTGGGTAATTGGATATGATGGCAGCTTCAAGTTTGACAACATCAATGATTCTTACATTGACAACAATGTGCCCTACATATCCTACAGAGTTTTCATTGCGTTGCAAGGTACCCTTGTTGTTCCTGTCATGTTCTTGACTATGAAGGCCTTGGGTTTCTCCATTCCAGCATGTGTTTTGTCATCCATTATGGTGTGTTTCGACAATGCTCAAGTCGCCGACTCCAGATTGATTTTGTTGGATGCCACCTTGCTCTTGACTGTGGCTGCCACTATTTACACCTACTCCAAATTCTCCACCTATCGCAAGCAGCCATTCAGCAAGTGGTGGTGGATTTGGCTCCATGCCACTGGTGTTGCGTTATCGTCCGTCATCTCCACGAAATACGTTGGTGTTTTCACCTACGTCACCATTGGTATTGCTGTGATCCACGAGTTGTGGTTCTTGTTGGACTACAAGAAGGGATTGACTTTGGTTGATATGAGTCAACATTTTGCAGCCAGATTGTGGTCCTTGATTGTTATGCCATTTTGCATCTACTTGTTCTGGTTCTACTTGCACTTTGCTATCTTGAGTAAGTCTGGTTCTGGCGACGCGTTCATGTCTGCCGAGTTCCAGGAAACATTGGAGGAGTCCCCAATGGCTAGATTATCTAAGCCAGTCCAGTTTTACGATGTTATCACCATCGCACACAAAGACACAGAATCATTCTTGCACTCTCACAAGTACGACTGGCCTTTGCGTTACGAAGACGGCAGAGTTTCTTCCAACACTCAACAAGTCACCTGTGTTTTCGACCCTGACAACAAGGAAGCTTCGGACGTCAACAACCACTGGGAGATTTTGCCAGCTGGCATTGAAGAAGGTCAGAAGAAGACTGACATCTACACCAACGACGTTGTCAGATTCAGACACGTTGGCACTGGTGGTTACTTGTTGACCCACGACGTTGCTTCGCCATTGAAGGCCACCAACGAGGAGTTTACCATTGCGTATGGCGATGAAGCACTCACTGGTGATAAGTACAACCAAACCTTGTTCAAGCTCCGCTATGCGCTGAACTCGAACACCAAGAACCAGAGAAAGTTGGTTAAGACCAAGGCAACCAACTTGAAGGTGGTGCACGTTGACACCGTTGTGGCCATGTGGACCCACGACGACCAGTTATTGCCTGAATGGGGTTTCGGCCAGCAAGAAGTGTCTGGTAACAAGAAGATCCAGGACAAGGACAACATCTGGACCTTTGACGATATCATTGGCTTGCCTGAAGAAGACCCGAGAAACGTGGTAGAGGTCAAGATCCCTAAAAAGATCCCATTCTTGAAGAAGTGGTGGGAGTTGCAGGGCTTGATGTTCCACCACAACAACTTGTTGACCTCCGAGCACCCATTCGCGTCACAACCCGACTCGTGGCCTTTGGCTTTGAGCGGTGTTTCCTTCTGGAACGACAACGACAACCGTAGACAGATCTTCTTCACCGGTAACATCATTGGATTCTGGTTGCAGGTGTGCTCATTGGCCATCTACGTGGGCTTGATTTTGGCCGACCAGGTTACCCAGCGCCGTAACTTGAACTTGATCAACGACAAGGCGAGATCGAGATTGTACAACACCTTGGGGTTCTTCTTCATTGGTTGGGCCTCCCACTACTTCCCATTCTTCTTGATGAACCGTCAGAAGTTCTTGCACCACTACTTGCCTGCGCACTTGATTGCTGCGTTGTTCTCTGGTGGTTTGGTTGAGTTCATCACCTCGAACAACTCAAACTCACCAAATGGCCGCCCTAGAGGAGTCGTTAGATTTAAACTTCTCCCATTGGTTGGTGCCATGTGTTTCGCCATTGTTTGGTTCTTCTTTTACTTTAGACCAATTACCTATGGAGATGTTACTTTGACTCCAGAACAAGTCCAAGCTAGAGAGTGGTTGGACATTAAGTTACACTTTGCAAAGTAAGTTTATGAATTGTATAAATAAACGAGATAGAAAGTAGAAGAGAAGTATAAGATTAGGTTTTAGTATTACTAGGAT
Organism: Kodamaea sagamina; assembly: GCA_030556545.1. Classification (NCBI taxonomy): domain Eukaryota; kingdom Fungi; phylum Ascomycota; class Pichiomycetes; order Serinales; family Debaryomycetaceae; genus Kodamaea; species Kodamaea sagamina. Next base: position 114,129 of record JAKTUG010000024.1, on the reverse strand, counting down.
TGTTGATTTTCAATTACTCATTAGAGATCAGTAATAACACAACTTTGATCTTAGGTACGGCTGAATTTTGCACCCAAGGTATACTTTCAAATAAGATTCCACTTGAAGCTCTCAAACACCAGAGTCTTTCTATTACTAAGAATCGGATCTTAACCACCTAACTATCACCACCAAATTTCAACTAATTTCCCACTTAACTCATCTCATTTCCAAATCAAGGAAAATTAAAGTCTAATAACAATGTCAGTGAAAGCATACTTGGTCAACTTAAAACAACTCCTCCTGTCCAACAGTCTCTCCAGACCACTCAGGTTTGTAACAGGTAACCAGTCAGCTGACTTGGACTCCGTTATCAGCGCTTTGACGTACGCTAAATTGGACAACTTGCACAACAACCAGTCTACTTTGGTACCATTGATCAATATCCCTCGTGCTGACTTGAAATTGAGAAGAGATATCGTGTCCTTGTTAAAGGCACACTCAATTGACGAAGATTTGTTGTACTTTGTCGAGGACTTTGAACGTTTGAACGCGGGTTCGAAGACAGACGTGGTTTTGGTTGACCACTGCAACATCCAAGGTGACGAATTGCTTTCCTACTTGAAACAAGACAAATTAGATGTAGTTAGCATCATTGACCACCACGCCGATGAAGGAGTGTTCAAGTCTGCTCAACCGCGTATAATCCACAGTAATGGTTCGTGTTCGAGTTTGGTGTTCAACTACTGGTTTGACAAATTCAACAAGGACGTTTCTGTTTTCGAGAAGAACGCAGATGTTGTAGAGTTGTTGTTGGGGCCTTTGTTGATAGACACTTCCAACATGACCCAGAAGGTAGAACAAGGTGATATCGATGCCTTTGCAGTGTACAAGAAGATCTTGACCTCTACTGACTTGAAGTTCTTCAACTCGGTGGGTGGATCTGAGTCTGGAAGCGATGTCTTTGAAGGTTTTTATAGGAGTTTGAAGACTGCGAAGAAGGACTTGAGTGGGTTCAGTCTTCAAGATGTCTTGCGTAGAGATTATAAGCAGTTTGCGTTCAAGAACAACTACAACACTGGATTCAGCTCCATTGGAAAGTCTTTGAGCTGGGTTTTGAAGAATTATGACTTGGATCTGGAGGTTCCAGAAACCTTGTCTAAAATGTTGAAGGTTCAAAAGTTGGATCTTTTGGTTATCACCAGTTCCTACACGCAGAAGGAGAATAACAAGTACACGAGAGAGTTTGCTTATTACTATGAAAACGGAAACCAGAAATTGAACCAATTGTTTGAGTTGACACACGGGCCTCTTGAGTTGGACGATAATGTGTACAAGTTGAAGAAGATTGAGTACAAGTTTGGTGAGAGTGGGGTTTTCAAGATTTACAACCAGGACAATGTTACTGCCTCAAGAAAGCAGGTTGTTCCAATTGTGAAGGATGCACTTGAAAACTGATATTTAGAGTATGATGTATGACATTTATTATGACTCTGGGACCAACTTGAGCTTTAAGGTAAAAATATGAGCGTTTTTATGGGTATTTATGGGTAAGGCTGTAAATTGATGTTATACCTAAAACTTTTATTATGCAAATCTTGGTGAACTATACAATTATGAGAAATATTTTATGTTTATTATCGAAGTCAGCTTGTAGTCCACTTTTCTAAGTTTGGGAAATTCTAAAGATGTTCCCTTATATATCTCGAGTTGTTACCAATTTACTTGCTAATACACCTTGAAAATGAACACCAAATTTCAACAGTCTCGTCCCTCACCCTCTCTCCAGCATATAACTTATCTTGAACTTGATAGAATTTATCTCCAAAAACTTGGCAGGTAATGGTAACTTTTCATTGACTTCTTCCAAACCTCTCGTAAGTTCAACAATAACCTCAGGATACACCAATGAAAACGGCTCATAATCATCAAATATAGGCTGCGTACACTCACCTTGAGTATCACGAACATACAATATCTTCAAACTGTTGAGAAGAACCTCGTTGTTCACTGATACATCTAACCCAACATTCATCACCCAAAGGTACCACCAAACTCCTTCAAGTTCAAACTTGAATTTATGTGTTGCCAACGAGTTTATCTTATCAATTATAGAATTGAAGACAATCAAATGTTTTGGGTACTCTTCTTCTTTGCCCAGGTAATACAATTGGAGCTTCCATTTGAGTAATTTGATGTTCCCATCACTTGCTTCTCCAATGGTGTTTGAACACTTAAAACATTTAATCTCATTCTCTTGTAGTTTCATATTCTCATTTGCTACCAGTAGTAGTACGTAATGACTACCTATTATCACTGTTGTGTTGTCTGGAGGTTGTAAAGCTCCATTATACCTGTCTCCACCTCCATTGATGTCATGCTTATTTGCCGGTTTATGACAATGCCAAAAGTCCATAAGCTCAAACCAATATTCCGAAGGCATATCCATAAATCGGTACTCTGTAGAATCAAGGATCACTGAATGGCATTTCAAACAACGGAATTGAAACTGATTGACTTTCGAATCAACTGCTTGTGAAGTCTTCTTAAGTAAATCCTTACAAGACCATTTGGATACTGGTGTGAATGTTTCTATCTTCCTTGGCTCACCCAAGAGTTTCACAACCACTGTCAAGTAGTTGTTTATTTGTTTGACATTGGAGATGGTACTTGTTGCTGGATCTACGGTTATTGGTAGTATCACAGAAGACTCGGAGCTTGCCTCTACAAGCAATTCATTTTTTGGTGATATTTGTATCAGCTTGATGCTCGATACCTCATCAGCGAACGGAACAACACAGGTTATCTGTGAGAGAGTAGGAAGATACTCTGCATAGCTCATCGTTGGTAGATATTCCTTCACGTGAACTAAAACTAGTTTTGGACTTCAGAATCACCAGAACAAATATTGTAGACGCGTTTTGATAAATCAACTTAACTGATGTCTCAGGAAAACAACGATGATGTGTTGGGTTTGGACCAAACCCTTAGGCTTTCCAAGCGTACTAAAGCCGCCAGATTGGACTTTGAACGAGTGATGGACAAACAAACTGGATTGCCTTTCATCGCTGCACACCAGGGAAACATTAACAAAACTTTAGCAAGAAGAGACAAGAAGTTTGCTAAGAAAAATGCTGGAAAGAGTGTAACGAAGTTGGCAAAATTCGAGCATGAGTACGAGAATTTGGGAAGCGTATTGCAATTTTATCAATTATGGTGCCATGGACTTTTCCCCAAGGCCAACTTTAAAGATTGTGTTCGCTTGTTACGTGGATTGGGATCAAAACTGACCCAACTTAAGCTTTACAGAAGAGAGATGATTGATAGAGAGTTGGATAAACTTAGAATGCAGAATGGTTTGGAGCAGGTGGTTTCGGACAATGAGTTTGGTTTGAATGTGGATAGTTCGGTGCCTGTTCAGCCTGAAGAAGTGACTGGACAGATTGACGAGGAAGAAGATGAAGATTGGAGTTTTATGAACAGGCCTCGTATTCCGCGCAATAATGGGTTATTTATAGCGGATGATGAGGAGGATGATATTGAGGAAGAGGAGCAAGTTCAAGATCAAAATGAGATTCCTCAAATTGAAAGTAATACTGAAGTGCCAAAAGAGAATGAAAAAGGTGAGAAAAATAGTGAGAAAGTTAATGAGAATAATGCAAAGAATATTACTGAGAATGTTAATGAGAATAATGATAAGAATATTGATGAAAACGACGACAATGATGACCCCTTCTCAGATGACGACGAAATCTTGAAAGCTCTGCAGAAACCCTCACAACTCGAAGAATACCCAGATGATGAAGAAATTCAAGAGGACTACGACTTGGAACTTATGAGAGAATTTTCTTAACTATGCTGTGATATATATCTTCCTCAAATTACTGGTGTTGGTGAATATATTGGATATCTTCTCGGAGCTGTATTCCAGGTTCAAATCAGCATTGAAAAGAGCAATAAGGTATCCACCGGACCTCAAGTACACGTCTATCATAGTTGATTCGCCAGTCTTGAGCTTGGTCCTGTTCTTTGACGGCTTCTTTTTGCGGACCAATTTGGAATTGTGCCTATAGAATGGCATAATTAGACCCTTGTTGTACAAAGTGTTCTTCTTCATGTTCATGTACTCGATTCCAAACTCAGAGGTGAACGCCTTGTAATGAATTGAGTTTTCAAAGTTCAACGAAGTGTGCATCGATCCATGTATTCCAATGATCCGAGTCATGAACTCTGTATCACAGTGCAACTGCCTCTCCAACTTTTCGGCAAATCTGTAATTCTCAGCTTCAATCTTGGTCTCGTACTTGGGGAAGTATTCCAGAGCGATTTGAAACAGCTCAGCTATTCGAATCTCCAAAATGTATACGAAGTCGAATTCGTAGTGCATCGAAATGGCTTTGCAAAGCAGCATTGCTGCGCTTTTCAAACTTCCAATATGGAATAGTTTCTCCCACAAGATTTTGTTATTAATGGCGGTGTCCGATTTACTGTGGAGCGATGCGTCGCTTCCCTCGTTTGAGTCTAGATTAGCGGATCCGTTTTCCTTCGCCAACTTGATGAACCTAAAGTTATGGTTTTGTGAGTAAGGCCCTCCAGACCCGTCCTTCTCAAAAACCGTCATCATAGACTTGGTGCTGGTTGCTCTTCCTAACCTCAACCCTAACTCGTTAATCTCATTGTTTACCGCAAGATTACGATCAATGGAGCTAGTGGAACTGGCTCTTTTTTGCCTCAACTCCGCAATTGGGGTCTCCAACATTGCAACCACTTCCCTTCCAACAGCTTGCAACTTTTTGCAGTTCTCATCCAGGAATTCAGGTTTTGCAAACGAATCAAAGATGGCAAGCACGCCAATTAACTCACGCGCTGAGGTGTATAGAGGCACTCCACAGTAGAACTTGATGAAAGGCACGCCTGTAACGAAGGGGTTGCGCGACGTCCTCCAATCTTTGGTGGCATCCAACAATAAGAAGTAACCCTGGGATAAGATGGCGTGGGCATCGATGGAAACTCCACGCGGGATATCTGCAACGCCCAACAAAGTTTCAACTTTAATTAACGTACGTTGTGTCTCTACCACCGAAATCAGAACCCCTGTGACGCTGAAACTCTTTCTCAAGTTGCCTATCACCTTCTTGAACAAGGCTTTGTCTTGCCAATGCTCGAGCTTTGAGTAGTGGTCGACCGCTTTACGTCGTGCCGATTCAGAATAACATTCTGGTGGCTGTAACAAACCCAAGTCCTCAAAACATGGCGGACATGGAACGTTGGACAAATTCCACTTACCCTTTCCTGGTTAGTATTACTTCTGAACGACTAAAAGAATGTACATACCTTTGAGTAAGCGTCCAAAAAGTGTGCTTTGGTGAGTGCGAGAGGTGCGATATAGCTTTCGCTGGAAGGGCTAATGAATGTCACCGGTTTAACCTTTGTGGGTCTCTCCTCGTTTTTCGGTTTCAGTTTAGCATTGGATGCTTGGTTCTTTCTGGAAATCATGTTGTAGCTGTTAAGTTAGCGGAAGCAATTAGTTGATATATTAGTGTTTTCCAACCACAAACAGATTTTTTGCACCCAAAAAAATTGAGAATATCTAGAAAATGAATAGGAATCAACAAACCTAGAGAATAAATTACTATTATCAAACTAATCAAGATAGCATACTCTATTCCAGTATATACATCAATAGACATAGTTACTTGACCCAAAAGAAGAGTCATCTATACTACTCTTCCATCTTCACATCTCCATCCTTGTCATTCTTATCATCAGCAGGCTTTTCCTCAGTCTTCACCTCCTTTGCTTCCTCTGCTTTTGCCTTCTCAGCAGCCTCTCTTTCCTGTCTCAATTTCTCATCTTCTAAGGACATTCTCAAGGCCAAAGCCAAATCAGGGTCCTGAGATGGGTCAAAGCCACCGGTCGCACCAAAAGCGTCGGCACCGCCAAACCCAAAATCGTCCTGGCCAATGTCGATTCCTCCCTCAACAAGAATACGAGAGTTCGCAATCACCTCGTACAACAATCTGGGGCCCGGTGGCACAGTCACCAAGTGCGAGTTCTCATTGTTATTTATGGTGGCATTGAACTTCTCCAATTTGGCCGTATTGATCGACTCCTCTCCAAAGTTTATGATGTCGATGGCCACGTTGTTTTTCTTCATCTTCTTGGCCAACTTCTCCAAGTCTTTTTCAGATTCAGTTATCGGACTGCCTACAAACACTATAATTCTCTGTCCTCCAGCCTTGTTTTGGCGGTGCTTCAACGCCAACGCGGCAACCTGGACGCCGCTCGAAAAGTGGTTTTCCCCGGAAATCTTGGTCTCGTGGACCCCACTCAAGATTTTGCCAAAGTCGGCCGTCAATGTCGAAAGCACCTGTGGTCCCTGCCCACCATAAGCCAAAAGCCCAACAGTGTTCTCCGGGTTGGAGTTGACCTTGCTCTGGAATATGAATTCAGTGGTGGTCAATTGTGCCTCATACCGTGTCGTAGCGTAGTCTCCGTTCCTCATGTACTCAGAGTTGTCAATCGCTATCATAGTCGCTTCGAGAACCATCTTGCAATACCTTTTTCTTTAGTTTACCACAACAATCTGATTAGTTTAAAAGGGGTGATCTGAGTGCTTGAACGATAAGAGTTGGAAAAGTTCAAGCGCCTAAAGATGTATTGGTAGAATTAGTATATATTGCCACTGATTTTCTCCAAAGAAAAAGTGGAAGTCGATTGAATAAATTGTGCACGACACGTCCCAGTATGGATAACAACATATAGAATGTACACCAAGGAAGAGAAGGACGCGCTCATCGAGCACTTTAAGCGCGAGTCGGAGAGCCACTTGAGCCGGATGCGCGCGCGGTCGGACGATTTGGTTGCGATTGCGGAGCAACAGGTGTTGCGAAGGCTCAACAGCGTCAGTGCCACACTCTGGCAGGTGCGAATCAAGGACGTGCTACAGATTGAAAGACAGCACAAGCCTACGCTACGGAACTTGCTTAGGGATGTCAAGGCTTTGGAGGACAAGTCTGCATTCCAAGTGGACTCACAAAATTCGGTGTTTTTCACGTCCACCAACCAACAGGCGATAAACAGGAACTTCTCTAACTCGATGAATAACAGTTATGGGTCTACTCATAGCAAGAGTAATTATTCGGGTACTTCAAAGGCTAAGAGCCATAGTGATTCGAAAGTTTTGAATAATAGTGATTATCTGAATCAACTGACGTCGAATGTGCGGATAGAGAAGAAAGAAAAGAAGGGTGGGAGTGGGAGAATAAGGAAGAAGTGATTGGTTGTGATTGAAAGGGTGGGATTTTGAAAAGTCAGCTTTTGACATATCTGGAATGTCTTGAATGACCTGGTCACATTATCAGAATCATGAACATTGAATACTACTGAAATCAATTTTTAAAATGAGTCCAAGAAATGAGTTTAATTTTTTGACAAGTATTAAGAACAAGAGAGCACTCTGTTCACTGTACCTCTTATGAGATTCGCTCCTGTTAATTTTTCACATTAAATCGCTATGAGATCGCAAAATGATCAAGGAAAGGTAAAACAAAACATCTGTTAACGCAGTGTTTTTGTCTACAATCTGGTTTGCTAATAATTTACATCAAAGTGAACATCTCACTAGGAGTCAGTGGTTAAAACAACCAAATCTAACCCAATGTTGGAAAAAGTGAAAGTTGGTTAGACAACATCTTTATCTTGTATTGAAGTAAAGAGCTAACAAAACGGGAAATATATGACCCTTCGTATAGGCCATTTTTCCCACTCAATTTTGGCCTTAAGGGTTTACATTCCTCGAGAATTGAAGTGAACTTATATTTCTGTTGGATGCCTTGGTCTTATATCCATTTCTGGCATGAATGTGGTTCATAGTGTTTTGTTATGGAGTTGTGGTTCATATTTATGTAATGTGGTTTCTTTATTAGACTTCGCGTAGTACTTATAGTGCGACAAAGGTGGACCTCTATTGTCCACCAGTGGTCCTCAGCCTAACACCCAGGTTAAAATTGGAAAAAAGACTCAGAATAGAATGTTGTCCAGCTATAATACTCAAAATGATATATCTAGTCCAACCATAATACCCATAATAGTCATCCAACCATAATACCCATAATAGTCATCCAACCATAATACCCATAATAGTCATCCAACCATAATACACATTGTCTTTTCCAAAATAAACCTAGAGTTAAATAGCATACTACTACCTCAGAGATTCTCTCCATTTTCCTCGCTAATATACATCTAAATTTTATTAATTTCATAACAGAACTAAACTAAGCATCCTCTGGAATATCATCATGGAAATACTTACCCTCCAAAGTAGGCTTGAGAATACCAACACGAAGAACAAAATCACCAAATGGCTCACCCTCATTTCTCTCCAAACTCCATCTCTTAAACAATGGTTTCAATGTCTCCAAGATTTCATCTTCTTTTATAGAGTAACGGTATATCTTGTTCAAGCGTTCACCATGGTGGCCTCCACCAAGCATCAAGTTATAGGCACCAAGCGCCTTACCAACCAACGCCACCTCCGCAACCCATGGTCTGGCACATCCGTTCGGACAACCCGTCATTCTCATCACCACAGAGTCGTGTCTCAAACCGTACTCTTCCAAGGCCTCCTCCAACTTGGTGATCAAAACTGGCAAGTAACGCTCGGATTCAGCCATAGCCAAACCACATGTAGGGAATGCAACACAGGCCGCAGAACTCAATCTCAATCCTGAGAATTCTGTGTTGGACAACTTGTACTTGGCTAACAAGTCCTTAACATCCTGCAAGTCCTTATCTTCGATGTTCGACACAAGCAAGTGCTGGTTACCAGTCAACCTGAACTCACCAGACTTTTCGTTTTCGATCAAGTAATTGGCTATCTCCTTGAGACCAGTTTTTTGAGGCAACTCTGGGGTGTCTTCAATTCTACCATTTTCAATGAATGCAGTAAAATGGTTGTATCCCAATTCGTCCTTGGTCCAACCAAAGTAGTCAATGTTGGAGTCGATCTTGAACTCGGCTGGCTCTTCAAACTTGAAGCCCAACAACTCCTCAACCTTGCTCTTGAAAACTTCAACACCCAAGTCATCGATGGTGTACTTCAATCTTGCGTGCTTTCTGTTAGTTCTGTCGCCAAAGTCTCTTTGAACTAACATGATCTTTTCACAGGCAATGTGCACCTGGTCCTTGCTAACGTATCCAAACATCGAACCAGTTCTTGGGTACGTCTTCTTGTTGTTGTGGGTGGAACCCATACCACCACCGGCCAACACGTTGAAACCAACAACCTCGTTGTCCCTGACAATCGCAATCAAGCCAACGTCGTGCGCGTAGACATCAACGTCGTTGAATGGTGGCACGGTGATGACAATCTTGAACTTTCTGGGTAAGTAAACTGGCCCATACAATGGCTCAACGTCCTCGAGAGCATTACCAGCAACCAAAGTCTTCTTGGTCTTGATCGCATTCTTACGGGCCTCCCACTTGGCAGAATCTCCTGGCTTATCACCGTCATCCGGACCTTCTAACCAGATTTCGTGGTATGCTGTGGTTTGTGGTAACAAGTGTTCTGAGATTAAAGTACCAATTTCAGCAACCTGGCCGTGGATCTTGGCGTTTCCTGGTAAAGCAGAAACCATCACATTTCTGTTAACATCTCCACAAGCAGCCAAAGTATCGAGCAAGGCAGAGTTCATACCTCTGATTGCAGGCTTCAAGTCGTGCTTGACAACACCGTGCATCTGGAAAGTGGCTCTGGTGGTGATTTTTAAGGTTCCGTTACCTCTTTCGTCAGCCAACTCGTCCAACTTCAAGTACTGCTGGGGGGTGGCCTTACCACCAGGCAATCTAAGACGCACCATAAAGGCGTATGCTGGCTCTAAGCCTTGGGCCTTACGGTCGTCTCTGATGTCACGGTCATCTTGCATGTAGATACCGTGGAACTTGGTCAACTGCTGGTCGACGGCAGAAATGGCACCGGTGGATTGGTCTCTCAAACCCTCAGCAATCGTGCCTCTCAAGTAGTCCGAATTGATCTTCATGTCTTCGTTGGTCAAAGGCTTTGGTTCTTCAACACCCTCGACATTGTCCACACCCAAGGCCTTCCAGATCCTAGGAATCCATTCATTGTATCCAGTGCTGAACCCGTCGGCATCTTGGTCATCTCCAAGACCAATCTCAGCCAATTCAATACCGCCATACAACTTCAATCTGGCGTCCAAATCCTTGGATGGCTTGTTGTAGTAGTGCTTGTCTTCCTTTCTTGGCCAGTACTGCGAGTCACCAAGACCAAGAACAGAATATTTGACACTGGACAAGTCAAGATCATTGGCACCCTTTAATGCGTCCCAGAACAGCTTACCGTTGGTAGGGAACTCACCCTGACCAGAAGTGGACACAACAAAGACGATATTAGTTTCGTTGGGGAAGTCCTCGATGGACAAGTCGTCCATGGAAACAACCACAGACTTCAAGCCACGGCCCAAAGCCTGTCTGTTGACCTTTTTCGCGAGCGCTTCGGCATTTCCACCGTCGGACGCAAACGCAACAGTCAATGGTGGGCCGGAAAGTCCCAGCAACAACTTGGCGAACGCCTCGTCAGCCACCTGAGTCTGTTTCTGCCTGATCTCAGAATTAGCAGTCTGAGTCAAGTTTCTCGAGAGAAGTGGGTTCTTTTTCAGCAAGATGGTCAACCTGTTTTCACGGTCCAAGAAGTCCTGAAGTTGTTTCCTCAAGTTGGAGGAGTCCAACTTGAAGATGTCGGTTTCTTCTTTGATCGAAGGGTCGTATCTGTAAAGTGGCCAGTAGCCTGAGTCCACAGCTTTCTTGGTCTCAAGCAAGATATCCAAGGTAGAGTCGTGCTCAGACTTGTATGGCAAGTAGGCTAACACAACAGAAGGCCCGTTGAACTTCTCGGCTTCGATCAAGGCTTGCAAGACCTGGGTGTATGACGAGTAGATGGCGATGGACGCAACGTACACACCACCGTAGTTCATGGCGTACAATCCAACATCCTTTTTCCTGAAACCGTCGATAGAGGATCCTTCTTTCTTGCTTTGGCATGGCTCTGAGTCGATGATCAACATGTTGATGTTCTCGCCCGAGCTGATGACGTTGTGCACACCAGAAGAGCCCAAGTCGTAGGACCAGGTGTCCGAGCCAACCAACCAGTTGCTGCGTGTGCCCAAATACTGCTTGTGTTTGAGGATTTCGGTGCTAGACTGGGAACCAGAGTGCTCCAACAATGCGATAGTCTCTTGAACCAACTGTTCACTGACAGGGGCGTTTTCTCTTTTTTGCACCAACCATTTGGTCAAGTTGTTGATCAAGTCCGCGCTTTTATCGTTGAAGTCGTTCTTTTGGACGCTGCTCGACACCAACTCAACCAAGTTCTTGGTCTGCTCAATGTCGTACAAGTAAGCACCAAATCCGTACTCAGGGTTGGATTCGTTGGTGTTGGTGGACAGGTACTCGTTCAACAAGTTCAAGTTGGTCGAGTTGACCTGCTGCAAGACCTTCAAGTATGCGTCTTCCAACTTGCGGGCGTTGGCAATGGCAGAAGCGTATTCTGAGGACACCAGAGTCTGGCTGACAGTTCCGTAAAACACATTCTGCTCAGGAGTTTTCGATCTGACGTTCTTGATCAAACTTGCAACTGAAGCACTCGATCCATGGCTGAAACTAGCTCCCACGATCTTGGTGAAATTCTTCAAGGTCTGGTACTTGGAGTAGTCCTGGAAAAAGTCAAGCAACAAGGGTGAAAAAGAAGATCCCGATGCAACTGAAGTCTGTTCAACAATACTAATAGTTTCGACGGTTGATGGAATGATGCTCAACAAGCTTTTTAAGTCAAACGGCTTGTACACATTAATCGCAATCAACAAGGCCCCTTCCTTGGTGGCTGCACTTGTCAATTCGTCAGTAATTTGGCCCAAGTACAAGATCGAGTCTTTGGCACCGTTGACCCTGTTGACAATCTCAAACGGTTTCACGTTGAAGTACGCGAGCAACTCGTGCGCATTCTGCACTTTGTCTTGTGGGGCAAACACAACTTCCGAGGAGCTGGTCTCGCTTTTCGCGCTGGTTTTGCTGAAAAAGTGGAAAGCTGACGCCTGGTTCAAACGCGCCAAGTTGTACGCCAATTTCGTGTTGATGTCAAGGTCTCTGATCGAGTTGGAGATCAAAATCGGAAAGTTCAAATCTCTCAATATCGTCACCAATGAATAGTCTTCCTTTTCCAAAAGAACATGGGAAACAACAGGATTACTCTTGAAGCTGGCCAACGACAAAAAGGGCAAGTTCTTGAAAATCGTAGTACCAGTAGTGAATATTGAGGTGAAGTCCTTTTGTTCCTCCTCAACCGATTTGGCAGCCAAGTAGTTATCCACCACCAAGTACGGATCGTTGTTCTCTATCAAAACAGTCGAGTTTGCAACTGTAAACGCACCAGCCACTGACTTGGCTGGCTGCGTAACAAACACTGCTCCACCTACCTCAGTAAGGGTCTGAGTGACTGTTCGCGTTAGTACTGAAAAAAAACGAAATACGGTCTCAGAAACATACCAGCTGAAACTTGGTTTGCACTCATGGTTCTTTACTGCTATACTTCCCTAGAAGTGACGTGGTTTGCTATATATAAGTTTTGCAATCTTGGTGATGACATAAATGACTACGAATATTGTCATAGTATTTAGCCATTGCACGTGATGGTACATTATTAAAAGCGCTGAAATGATTTGCTAATTTAGGTTTTTTCAGTGCGGATTTTTCGTTTTCATATGATTTTGCACACAGCCGTTTAAAGTTTAGTGCAATAGTTAACGGTGCAACGTTGGTCGAGGGACCTGGAAGACCCGTACCGCAACCGTTGGAGATGGGAGAGGCGAGTGATGGTAGTTTAGGTTTTTGACAGATATGAGAGTAAATTGTATTTGGTCTGGGGAATAAAGGTCTGGGAAATAAAGGTCTGGGAATAAAGGTCTGGGAATAAAGGTCTGGGAATAAAGGTCTGGGAAATAAAGGTCTGGGAAATAAAGGTCTGGGAATAAAGGTCTGGGAAGTAAAGGTCTGGGAATAAAGGTCTGGGAAGTAAAGGTCTGGGGAATTTCTGTTCGTGAGATCGAAATTGAGACAGGGTCATACGATATGAAGTACGTTTCAAGAGAAGATGTAACATTTGAGAAATTTTATTAATCTATATAGTTCAACCCACTTTTATAATCTATTCTTTTTAAGTTTGGGGTCGATTGCTTCAGAAAAATCAGGTAATTTAAGCTTCTTAACGGTCGGCACTGGAATCTTCTTAACAGTTGGCGCTGGGATCTGATGAAATACCATTCTAGTCCTTCTGGGAGGAGGCAACTTGTCCTTGTTGGGGCCTCTCGTCCACGCGCGTTTCTCTCGCATGTTGATACGCCCGAAACAAGACAGCCGAGGTACCAAGCTGTTGTACTCGGTCTTGTTCAAGTGCACCATGTTGATGTTGGTGTACGCGGCCTGGTAGATCAGCACAGGCTCCCACTCGTACGAAGTGGCCAGGGCGTTACGGCGCTTTTTCATCTGCACTGTCGCATCTTTGCCTCGCAGGTTGTATTTTTCAGCTGCCAACTGCTTCAAGAACATGTCTTCATAGTCGAACTCATCTCTCAACGAAGCAACCACTTTTTGGCTTGCTGTCAATGGATCCAAATTCGACTTCCTGAGCTTCAAGAATCCGCTCGTAGCCATAAACTCTTCATTGGTGCTTTGCCAGTTGTAGATTGGCCCTTTTACCCAAGTCGATGACCCTTTGTAAGGTATAAATCCAATCTGCTCACTCTTTGCAATTTCAGATTCTGTTAACTTTGTTTTTTGGGAGGCACTAGATATCGGGCGCATTCCGATATCGTTCTGGGTGAATGTTGCAAAGTTTTGGTTCAGAACTCCATTTTTCATTAACGATGATTTGAAGTTTGGAATCCTAAACTGGTGGAGATTTCGCTTTATTGCTTGATTTCTGGGAATATTTTGAGGCAACTTCTTGATGTTCTGTTTGTTCTCAACGTACCCATCTTCAAAGTCATCGAGATCAAAGTTGTCGACAAAGAACTGGGACGTAAATGGTGTTTCTGTTGCAAGCATCTTCAAGCTTTTAATAGCAGGTGAATTGTCTTTGATCTGGTAACCAGTCTCTACACTAGGAGTGTCTATCAGGGGAATTTTGACGCCAACACCTCTCAAAGGCTTTTGTAAACTATGCTGCAAAATTTCATTTGCAGCAAATCCATTTTGGGTTTGTGTAAGGTTTTCCAAATGCTGCGAAAAGCTGGAATCGTCATAAAAGTGATCAGCGAGCCAGTCCATGGCCGGGTACCAGTCGGTAGATAGGTCTAGCTTGGCGTCATCAAAAAATTCACTGTCGCTTCTGCCCATGGCTGCTGACTCGGTGAGTGTCGACAAGGTCTGGTCAGTGTTGGTTGAAAATACCGAGCTGCTTGTGCTTGCTCTGTTCCCATTTGTAGAAGCCAGGAGTGCTGAGTCTATTTTGAAGTCCTCTGGCAAGAACTCTTCCATGCCTTGTATCTCGTTTTCAACGGTGACTCCTTCTTCCCCAATTGAAAACCTGACCTTAGGGTTCCTCTGCCTTGCCCTAGTTTGGGTAATGATTTCAGATGAGACGACTCCGGCTGAAGGAATGCCTCCAATGAGCTCTTTACCCAAATCTGGAACTGGATCTTCAATTGGCATACCCTTGTAAGTTTTGAATATTGGGTGGTCGCAGAAATCTGAGCTCACCATTCTCGGTTCTGCATGATTCAGTGGTGGTGGTTTAAATATATAGATATCAGTTCTTGAATGAGATTATAGCATGCAAAATTAGGAGATGACCGTAGAGTTCCCTAAAATATTTTGAGTTAGTGAACGTTTTCTGGAGCGTGGGTTGCAGATAAGGGTGCAAATCTGAGAGTACAGATTTTCATCTAGCTGGTTGGTATAATTTCCAAAAAAATCCGAAAAAGTGTAAAAATCACGTTGATGTAATTGAGGGTTTAGGGTCATTGGATATTATAGTTTCCTCTGTTACGTTGAAGTGACCTGAACGTGCTTAAGAATATTTATTTGAATCAAAACATTTTCGTTCATTCTAGGGAACGTAGTTAACATACGCTGAGTCCATAGAAATCTCACGTTAAGAGTGCCAAACAAAGTAGAACAGATATTGAACATCAGAAAGGTAGACAAAATAAAGTTTAGTATGAGAGTCAAAGCTTGCAACGAGGATCCAAACCTAAGATAAATACTCGTAGATGAAAATGATGCTCAGAATTCTGAAATATACGTAAACGTGGAGTACCTCTTAATAAGTCTTCCCTATCAGCCAGAATCTCTCGAAGATAACATCACGAAGGGTAAAGTCTTTCAAAATCATTCAATAAGGACACAGAAATTTAGGAGTGGCGTATTTGGAAGAATCGGTGTACCCTTGTTGCTAAATATCTGTAGTAGAAGTAATCAAGAGATTTTTTATGAACAATCAATTTGTTTGCTGAAAATAGCATTGCTAAGACTCAACCACTCTTGCCGAACCGAAGTATCTGTGGCTCAATTTGTTCTGAGCCGGTGACTCTGCTAGCGCTCCAGGACGGTAAGTAAGGGGCTTCGGGGGGTAGCTATTTTACGGACAGGAGCGGCTAGCATTGCATGATTTTTAACCAAACACTTTAACCAACACCTGGACATCACTTCCACCTTTTTGCCTGCTCAACTATACAAGAATACTGCCGGCATACAAACATATTCCACCCACCCCAAAACTAAACTCAATAAACTATTCTTTTCTGTAATTCACGCAAAGAAACCCTGAAAATAACTAAAGCCAGGGGCCCGTACCGAAATCAATGCATACACTCCAATAGAAAACACCCGCTATTATCATTCCATTGCGTGCCCAAGTAATTGATTGTGAAATCTGTGGCTGTGGATTAATTTTAGCTTTTATATAGACCAGGTCGCAATCATTTTCCGAATCACTTGCAACCAAAATGGCTGTTGAAACAAGTGCTATTGACAAAAAATATAACGTTAGACCTTTTATAGATGCCCCGGCAAGTAAGGCCCAAGTCGAGACCATCCAGTTGGAAAGCATTGATCTCTCCAAATTCAAGGAGGGCGACTCAGCAGAAGCCATCGCCGCAAGAAAACCGTTAGCCAAGCAATTGGAAGATGCACTTCTGACAGACGGATTTATCAGTGTTGTAAACCATGGTATTGATTTGGAAGAAATCGAGCAACTCAAGTCATATGCGCAGTCTATCTGTGAACTATCCGTGGAGGAGCAGCTGAAATACTTGTCTGGAGCGTGGAAATCTGATTTGGAGGACCGGTCCAAGTCGCCTGGAGCAGAGCGTGGCATGGGCTTCAAGCCTAAGAAATACTGGTCGATGAAGTATGGGGTGGAAGACTCAATCGTTTTGTACAACTTTGACAACATACTTCACGAGCCGTTTTTAAAGACCACCAGCAAGACTGCTCCCGAGCTCTTTGTAGCCCACTTGAAGGAAATCTCAAAGTACTTTCAAAAATTGCATCTTGATGTTCTTAGACGTATCACCATTTTGTGTGACATGATATTGGAGAAGCCAGAAGGGTTTCTTTGGGAGAACTATTACAAGATAATTGAAGGAGACTATTGCAACTCTGGGCTGGGGGTGGGCAGGTTTATGTTGTACGACGAAATGGACCCTGAAGATGAGGTCAAAACCGACAAGAACTGGCTCCGAGGCCACTCCGACCTTGGTGGATTTACCTTCATCACCTCGCAGCCCATCTTATCTTTGCAGATCAGAGACTACTACTCAGGAAAGTGGAGATATGTTGGTCACAACCCAAACTCTCTCATCGTTAATGTGGGAGACGCAATGGAGTTCATCACTGGTGGGTACTTCAAACTGGCCATCCACAGAGTCGTGACACCTCCCGAGGACCAGAGGAACTATAAACGCTTGGTTTTAATCTACTTTTCGAGTCCAAAAGAGTCTTGTATTATAGACCCAGAGCCTTTGGATTCTCCTAAATTGCACAGATTAGGGTACAAAAAGCCAGAGGAATGGGAAAAGATCACTTTCAATCTGTGGCACATAATTAAGGGGACCCTTTTCGGTAGGAAGGCCGTCAATGATTCTCAAAACGATGAGCCTAATTTGGTTTTAGTGCATGGGAGACTTCATGAGAGATGGCATCAAGCTGAGGAAAACTTCAACTTGGAGACTGCAAGGAAGAATTTCAACATTATTGAGTTGTAATTGTGAGCCGGTATGACTTTTATGTACTTCAGTGTTGCAATTTTAAGAAGGTATTGTTTTGGTCAACATTTGTAAGTAAAGTACCTCAGTTTAGTATTGTTTAAGTGGTGCTGCGTACCAAGTAGAAGAAGAAAACGCGTAAATCTATGAAAACTTGGTTTTGAGACTTTACAACTGTTCTGATGTATTAAAACCCAACACTTCTCACCCTTTAGAATCACTCGTCATGGAAACTCCCTCTGCAGCTAAGCTTACTCTTCCTCCTTATTGGTTTGCAACCATTTATTTTATGCAGGAGCCATCGCACGATCATAAACTGTGGCAGCTATAAATTGCAAATATGAACCGAAGGATTCTTTAAGTACTAGGACCATGTCGGTAGCGATAATAGGAGCAGGACCTTCGGGACTTATAGCACTCGATGCAATTTTAAGAGAAAAGAAGTTTGAGAAGGTGAAGGTGTTTGAACGGAACACCGAAGCTGGTGGAACATGGCTCTTTTCAGAAGACCCAGGTAGATGGGGTGATCTACACTCCTTGAGCAACGGAAAAGCAGCGACTTTCAACAAGGAGGAGGTTCCAGCCGAATTGCCGGGATATGCACCAAAATCGAAAACGCTTCGGTACTCTGGCACTCTGATGTACGACTACTTGGAGACCAATGTGGACGCAACTTCCATGGAGTTCTCCGAAGAAAAGTTTCCAGTGACGTCTACAGTGAGGTCTGTTGAACGTTATGGAAAGCCCACACCATTCAGGCACCGCACAGTTGTGAAGAAATGGGTGCAGGATTTGTACAAGTCAAAAGGGTACGATGAACATATTCAATTCAGTACTAGTCTTGAATTGGCTGAGAAAGTTGGTGGCAAGTGGAAGTTATTGTTCAGAAGAATTGGCGAGGAAAAGGATTTTTACTGGGAGGAGGTTTATGACTACTTATTGGTTGCCTCGGGACAGTACTACGTGCCATACATTCCACTGATTCCAGGATTGCAAGAATTCCATGATTCTTTAGGAGATGCTGGTGGAGTTTTCCACACCAAGCAGTTTAGAGATCGCGAGGTGTTTAGAGACAAAACTGTGGTTCTTGTGGGTGGGTCGATTTCTGCTGTGGATGCCATCTATGATACAATTAGTGTCACCAAGAAGCTTATTTCGTCGCGCAGATCAAAGGTTATTGGTCCTTTGTATGGAACAGTTCCCTGGGAACACCCAGACTTGGATGACCGCAGCCAAATCTCGAGCATCGACGCGGCAACCCGCACAGTGCATTTCGCAGACGGCACCTCCCAAAGTGGTGTCGATGCCATCATTTTTGCAACTGGCTACACACTGAGCTACACATTCTTACCGGACTTGCAAATTGCGCAGAATCGTGTTCAAAGCTTGTATCAACTTGTTTCATATATCCCCGACCCTACCTTGGCTTTTGTCGGAAATGTTGCCGGGGGCCTCACTTTCAAAGTTTACGAATGGCAAGCGGTGCTCGCAGCCAGGATTTTTGCTGGACGTGCACTTTTGCCTTCACCGCTGGACCAATATCAGTGGATAGAGGACAGAATTGCGCTCAAGGGAGATTCGTACAAATTTAGTCATTTGTATCCGGAATTTGAAGACTACTTTGAAGGAATTCGGAGTGTTGCGACTAACGAAGGTCCTGGGAGAAAGCTTCCTGATTTTGACCAAGTGTGGGCTGATAAGTTCCTAGAGGGATTTCTGAAGAGACTTGATTTTCTCAAGAGGGAGAATGCTGCAGCAGCTTTGAGAAGATTGAATATTTCAGAGAAGCGTTCTGAGCAGGTTGAGGTTAGCGAATTATCTTCTGAGGTAGACACATTATGAGTATTTTCTTGTGACGTTGATATTCATTTTATTGGCAACAATATGAAAGATAGGGTGAACAAGATTAGTTAGCATTTATTAACTCAAATCATATGCTCACAAGAGGAACAAGCTAAACTTTAAGTGTACTCCCAAAAGTGTAAATTAATCACAAACTTTTTTGCACCCATTACAAATCTTAAAAATACATGATAGAACTAAAAAGGCAATGTAAACTAAAGGAGAACTAAAAAGGTATGAGAACTAAAGGCAGAACTAAAAGATAGTGCTCAAATTTTGTATGAACCAAAGAATAAAAGCAAAAATGGCCGAAAGTGCCGAAGGACTGGTTATGATTTGAGTTATAACAGTCAAGACAATCCCACTATTCTCCAAAGCAGTGAGTAAAGAACTGAATGTTATCACTTGGTCGTTGACCAACTGAGTCACCAACTTTTCAGTGAATACTTGCATTTGAGGGTCTGTCAATAAAGACTTGAGAATCGAAACAGCCAAACCAGACTTTTCCAAGGATTCACAGAGCTGTTCTAAATCACCAACATTCAGGATCAAAGAGATGACAGACGACACAAGGGTTTGCTGGGTTCCAGATAAAACAGAGCCAAGAGTCCCGCTCAAGCCCTGGACAATACCCGAGCCAGTGTTTTCGATCGTGCCAACTGTACCGTTGATGGCGTTGCCAATAGCACCACCAATGTCGCCGTTAGCCAAGCTTCCCACGGTGCTGCCAATTGTGTTGGCCGCGCCACCTACAACATTGCCAACAGTGTTCCCAACAGTGTTCACGGCACCGCCAATAGCGTTGCCTACTGTGCTGACCCCACCGTTGATTAAGTTACCGATTCCTTGGAAAATGCCACCCAAGAGTCCTCCCAGCAGTTGAGTTTGGGCTTGGGCCTGCTGAGTGGATTGGGGAGCAGCAGCAGCAACCTGTGCTGGTTGTGTGAAACTAGAAACTTGGGTGGTTGGAGAGGCAGCAGAAGGAGCAGGAGCAATGAGGGGAGCAAATGCAGCTTTGGAGGAAGTTGGGGCAGAGGCTGAGCTGGAAGCAGCTGGTGCATAGACTGGGTTGGAAGAAACAGGAGCAGGAACGGCGTTGGAAGCAGCAGCAAACTGGGCCGTGCTTGGAGTGGAGGTGCCACTAGCACCTGCCACATCAGCAGCCGAGGTAGCAGCTGGAGCGAAGCCAAAAAGATTTCCCAAGTTAAAAGCCCTCTTTTTGTTAATAACTCCACTCATTTCTTCACCAAACTCAAGTGATCTCTTGAGACTTATCACACCACTGCTGATCAACTCTTTACCAATAACCACGGCACCCGGCAAAAGAGAGTAGTCCGTGAAAAAGGCCATGACAATGTCAAAACCCAAACCTGACTGACTGACAGCTTCCAAGATTGTGGTCAAGGTCTTCTGCTTGATGTAATCTTCTATGGCCACAATAACCGTGGACTGAGTTAATGGGCTTGTAGCAAGTGCCTTGACGATGGCTACACCTTGACCGGTCTGGTTCAACTGCGTGAACAACTGAGTCAACAACGCATAATCTCTCTTTTCAATAGAAGACCCGACAAACTCGGCCAAATCGTCTGAAATCTCGTTGCGTGGAGATGCAAGTAGCAACTCGTTGAATTTTGCAATCTCTCTCTGGAGTATGACATCATCCAGAGTCTGCTCTATGGGTAACCCAAGAGCGAATGTAAGGAAGAACAAAGAAGTGAGGAGCGAGGTTAACTTCATGGTTGGATGGGCTGCTAAAACTCGGATTCCACCACCACTAAATACTTGCCCCAGACCCTTCCCAGATTAGGATAAGGTTCAAGAACAATAGCGAGCCATGCAAAGGAGAAATCTCATAACAATCCTCACGGTCTGAGATCTCTTGTTTTCGAGTGTTTGTGTTCTAATGCGAGGCTGACAGAATGGCCAGAATTTCCTTTTTAGGGCACATCAATTTATTGATTTCCTAACAAGTATATTCTACAGACGAAAGTGATGGGGCTGAAAGGTTTGTGGGGATCTCGGGGCGATACACTTGTTTTGAGCATTTGAAAGGCAGAGCTGTTTAAGGTTGAATCTTATTATGGAGGAGATGAAAAGTTGTGAGCTTGGATTTGGAGAGATTGACGTTTGCTTGGCGAGCTTTCCTGGAAGTCAGGGACTGGAGGGAATGGCAGTTAAGACAGATGAAGGTTTGATGGGGTGGAAAGGTGCCGTGGCAAGCCGTGTATTCGAAAAGTTTGACTTCTCCAGGTTTTGTAATATGGGTGAATGTGAGGTGGTGGCTGAAATTGGAAAGACTAAAAGGGTAAGAGAGGCTGTTTGGGGCGAAGATTATGGGCGATGAGTTCGTGCTGAGATTTTGGTGAAAGTCAAAGTTACTCGAGCGTGAATGAGATTGGTGAATGATAGTGGGAATGGTAGAGAGAGAACACTACGCAGACAATGGAGTGGTACAGCAAGCGGAGAGAAATGTTTGGTGGATCAAGTGCAGAGAGTGATGAGTGGAGTGCGTCAACCAAGAGAATGAGGAAGGTTAGAACTGAAATTAGTAAGAAAGTAAGCAGGGTGAGAGAAGATGCACAGGGAATACTCGAGTTTGCCGGTTGAAACAATAAAATGGTGGAACTAGAATGGCGTAGAAGGAGTGCTGAGCGAAAAACAATGTAGAATAACAGGCTTAGGGCACAACTAAGGAATGTTGTTTTAAAGTCTAATTTTGCTTCTAAAGCATGCCAAGTTAACCAGTTAAGAAATGTGAAGAGGGAGTGAAGGAGGTGCGTTGATAAGTGTGATGGAGATGAGATGGTAAGATTGACATGAGATTGTTTGAATTTTTGGGGTGAAAACGACAATGATTACAACATGGGAGCTTAAGAAAGCCGTGGCTATTTAAATGGAATTTTGCAATAAATGGGGTTTAACTTTTTTGAATAACGGTTTAGGTCTTGATTTGGAGAAACGTGGATATACAGTCGTTCTGGAGGCATTTTATTTTGGAAATAAGTTATATTATTGGTCGATTGTTTGTTCTAGTATGTGGCCTCGGATGGATATTATGATGAAAGTGTTCCAAGAGCTTTTTACGTACCAAGAGTGAAAGATGGCAGATTTCTCAGTAGTTTCAGACTAATTTAGAAGTACATTGAGGATGCAAGCATACTCGTTTGTTTGTTTTCCCAGTGGTTCTTGCAGAGCATGCAAATGGCACCTCATTCAAATATAAGTTGCAACTAGATTGTTCATAAATCGTGCTCATAAAAACATAATACCCTTCGAACATTCAAAGCTCCCACTACCTACTTTGGTTTGTAACTCCCTCAATATAGATTCAGGGTTCATTATTTTAGTGTAAATAGCGTATTCACAACTACATTTCACTACAACTGAAATGCTCACTAAGACATCTCTTAAATAATCAACAACTTCGCTTCTTCAAACAACAATCAAATTCAAGATTGTTCCGAATATTCCAACCTTGTTTGGAAGGTGAAAACTGACTTTTTCCTTTCAGGTGGATAAATCACACGAAGTTCAGTTGTTTAGCAACCTCCATTTGATAGAATTACTCCAACTTTACAAGATAATGGAACTCGAGAGAAGCAGTTTCCACTACAATCTTGAAAAAAAACTCTACCCTCTCTCAACCCAGGCAACTCTTCTTTGTACTCTCGTTGTGTGAAGTGAACAAAAAGTCTCACTGAAGAAGAATCTCACTCAAAATATCAATTTTACATCTCTAAAGTCTGATAAAGCGTTCACTAGTGAGTACAAATATATTAACCTTGTATAAGCAGCCATTTATATTTCAATATCCACATTGGAATAACAGACCGGGGATAATACTGTTGAGATCAGCAATTGAAGGTACAGATCGAGAGCATGAATCTTAGATAAGAAAATCTACTCTACACCCTGCAGGTTCCTTCAGATGGTAAATCAACGAACCCTCAGTTAACTTCTATATTCTGTGCATTGAATGGAGAACATTAAACGACACACAGCTCAGAGAACATGTCTAAGTCAACATACAACTACAATATCAAAAGTAATCCAAGCGAACGTGCATAACAATAGAACGGAAATCAGTTTAATTCAGCAAGCCATCCCGTTTTGTTTCTTACTCTTTAGGTACTGTGCAACACAAAAGATCAAATCCGTAGATCAATTATCTTCAGTTTAAGCTTGGTCCAACTTGGTGCTTCCCATTCATAGATGATGTAGAAGTATCAAGTACTCTTGGTAGATAGTCACCTGCACAATCACTCGCAATCACCTGTACAATCACATGACAAAACACACGTTTATTATTCCCCTGCCTCTTCTCCAATTTCATATAAACCCGTACTCCACCACCTGAAATCTCACCATCACATGTCTTCTACCAAACCGTTTTCAACCCGCCCGTGGCCCGCCTTTTCAACTCACTTTAGCGCAACCCAACAACTTTATGCACTGCTTTTCCTCACACCTGTGGATCTCCACACTTTCCCAGGAACTCTTGGTATTGCTTTGTTGCCCCTTCTGCAGCTCCTACGTTTCTCCCACCAACTCTATACTCCTCTCTTACGCTTCTCCAACTTTATTTCTTCCACCAAAACCTCGCTTCTACAAATCTCAGGTACATCACAAAACTCAAGCTCCCAAATCTGCTGGCTTTCCCTCCTTAACCCTCGACTTCCCTCGCTGTCGCTGGCTGTCGCTCGCTTTGGCTCGCCCTCAAGCCACTTTTCCTCTTTTTCTGGCTCGCAAAAATTTTTGTCCCGCAACACTACCGCAATACTTTACCAAGCAAATGCCCTCAGATATAGAAAATCCAAAATATAATCATAATCAACCCCCTTTATCATAGCAGCGCTTCCACCACCCTGTTGTTCCAGAAACATCGTAGAGAAATCCATACCGACGGGGAGAGCCACAGACTCGCTCCTTCGAACACATTCGCTTTCACGTGGAGACCTTTAAAGCGCGCTTCCGTGCGTTGGAACCAACACTCGCTAGTCAGAAGTTATGACTATTAATCTGTTTGCAACAAGCCTGGAATTTGACGATTCCACACAAGAACCTACATTGATCATGCAGCAGCAGGTGGGCCTAGCCAAGAGCAGTCAGAGTTCGCAGCAGCGGTACGCGCAGCAGCTCTCGCAGCCGTTCACGCCCTTTTCACAGGAGCAGCCGCTGCAGTTGCAGTTTATGCTGCCGCAGCAGCAGCAGCAGCAGCAGCAGCGCCTCACGCACCAGATATTGGAGGCGCCGGTGATGCCCGGCGGCGACGGGTTGGCGTACTCGCCGGACACGGACCTGTCGCCCATCCAGCTCGCGTACGCCAACTTCAACTCGAGCAACGTCACGCCCACGTTGCACAGCAACGGGTTCTTCCCGACACCGCACTCGGACATGAGTCCGGTCTACAGCAACATGAACAACGTGCAGTTGTCGTCGATGGGGCACACTTTTTTCAGCAAGCAGGTGGCGGGCTCGCCGAACGGTCCCGCGGACGTGTTCCACGAGTTTCCTGTGACGCCCAACTACAAAATGAACCCGCCCGAGCACACGAGCAGGCACAACTCGATCAACTACGGCGCCACCCGCGCAACAAGGTCGCCGTCGCCGCAGTACCTGCAGCCCAACTCGAGCAACCCGTCCTTGAACTCGCAGTTCAAAAAGAAGGACAACTTGGTGATTGTGCAAGAGCAGCCGCAGCTTCGAGCGTCCTTCGACCCGTCTGCACTGCAGTTTGACTCCCCGACAACTATTGAGATGAACAGCGCGCAGGTGCTGCCGTATGTCAATGCTGAGGAACTGGTGGACCCAATCTCCGTCGAGGACTTGTTGAACTCAAACCCCTTCACGCTGTTGAAACCGTTTGATGACTTTACAGAAAACACAATCAACACCTCGTTGAACATTGACGAAACTGGCGACTTTAAAGACATACTATCGGAGCTCTCGACAATCCTTTCTGTTGAGAACAAAGACCCGCTACACCTCCAAGAACCCCATATACATAGCTTCCAGGACCAGAAAGAGCACCAGATTCTCCAGGAGCCCCTCAAAGATGAGCCTAAATTGTTGAAGAAGAAAAAACTGGTTTCCGCCCTCTCCAACACAAAAGTATCCAAAAAGGTTCTCAAGAAAGCTAGTTCTTTCAGCGGCTTGAACCAGAAGCCGGCTCCGGGCAAGCTGAAGACACCCACGCTAATTTCGTTCAGTGAGTGCTCGCAAAAATTCCCCACGTTTTCGTTGAACAACAGCAACAGCAACAGTATTTCGTTTGTTTATGAGTCGGGGCAGGACGAGACTTCGGCGCCCGATCCAAACTTGAGGAAGACCAAGTCGTCCGTGAATCTCAGGCCTGATGCCGATACCCCAAAGTTGTTGAAGAATATGAAATCGGGTATGACTGAGTTCCAAGTGAATTTGTCGAAAAGGTAATAGGACATCTTTTCCCATTGATTGGGTGTTAATTTGTATTTTTATGTGTTATAATACACGAGCTTCCATAGTGTTTGGATCCAAGGTGGATTGTGCATTGTGGTTGGTTGGTGAGTATATGTAAGGATTACAAGATTTTTGTAAATGAGTGTTGAGGATGTACGTATTGAAATTGTGATGCTACGTTAGCGTACCAAACCAGCAATACCTCGTTAATCATCGTATTAAACAATTGTCCACCATTTAGAAAGGATTACAAGATCATTGTAAATGAGTGTTGAGGATGTACGTATAAAACAAGTAATTCAACGTTATTAACATACCATTATACAAACAATTTGTCGTTATCACTATCATTAAACAAGCCCCCATCATTCACATTTACTCTAAATTCACTACACTAATTACAATGCACATTTATTATACTAATTTACAAATCCTTATCCCTAGGAACATAGTGCTCTCCACTAAAAGGATTAATCTGTCTAAACTTTCTGTAAAAGTTAACCTGTCCTTCATAATTGTAGGCATACCAAGTGAGGCCAAAAGGAACAATACCCATGGCAACAACGTTGAACAAGGCGGATCTGGTCTTGAATCTAAAGTAATGACCAAGCTTCTCCTTTGCAGTATTGAATCTCTGGAACTCAGGATCTGGTCTTAATGTACCGGCCATTGAAATGATGTTGGTTGTTGATTCTGTTATCCAATTAAAGAAGCGAAAATTGGCTGGTGAGATTTTTTCAAAGTAGTCAGGTGGATGTGGGCAGGTGACCATCGACGTCTGCTTTTCAGGTTGAATTCACGTGCATTTAACAAGTAACGAAAAGAATCAAAACAAAGAAAGAAACTACAAGCTTTGGGATGTCGCAGAACACGCCCAAGAGCAGCGTGAACGGCAATGGAATGCAGTTCGCCAACCACAAGCAGGGAATTGACTACAAGGTGACCTCGCTTTTGACCGAGCATTTTGGGTTTCCCCCTCTTGCTCTTATAGATGAGGTCATCAATGCTGTGAATGAACTTTTGTACAAGTGCACACAGGCTATGGAGGTATACCTACGGGAGATGAGGAACAAGAACGAAAAGAGCCCGGAGCAAGATTCATTGAAATCCGACGAAATAGCTCATGGCACGGCCAAGCTAGAGACACTACTAGAGTCACAAGTGGACAAGAACTTTGACAAGTTCGAGCTCTATGCGTTGCGGAATATCTTTACGCTACCGCACGAATTGGTAGATGAAGGGTGGATACGGCTCAAGCATCATGAGGGAATAGACTTTTATCAGCCTCGAGAGAAAAAGGTGGAAAATGACAAGAAGATAGCACTGTTAGTTCAGAGCATTAAAATGGAACTACAATTGCGCAAGATCCTCAAGCTACAAATCACGCGAGCAAAGAAAGTAATAAGAACACTTCGTTTGTTTCAAGACAACTTGAAGTTTATAGGTGTGAAGGCATTGAGTGAGGAAGAGACTTTACTTTCCGCAAAGGCCCGCGAGGCCATGAAATCACTCTCGCCGATAGACGAAACAATCTACTTTCTCTTGAACCAGGTTGACGACTTGGTTAAGCAGACACAGCGCATATCTGGAAAAATCAACGGCGACAAGCTTCAGGTGAAGCCTGCACCAAACTTGAGGGATATGTATATCGATGCAAAAACTGCCCGAATACTTGAAAGTATAGGGATATTGAATCCAAATGAGAAGAAAGATGGAAAGAACAACTGCGATAAGGAAAAAGATCTAATTGAAGAAACTGGCGATATGTCTGTGGTTAGAGAGATTGCGCAGAGTTTGAACAAACTCGCGTGAGTTGGAATGTATTTTAGTGTAACATAGTGTTGGATAGTGTATTATAATTGGTTTACCATAGTGTTGAAACAATGCCCTCAGAGGCATTGAATGGATAACGGCTGCAAACGAACGGTTCGTGCTGCTAAAGTAAGAATTCGCGAAGAAAAAAAGTGAAGCATTCACAAATAGTTCGAACGATGGAGCCATAGATCTGGTGGGAGAATTGATTTTCTAATTCTTAAGGTTTGAGCTTGGGAAGCTGAATACATGTCTTGAGGATTAATTTAGGAGTATACTTTGTTAGGCGCATGTTTAGTGTTTACTTGAATCTAGGGTTGTTTATAGCTCTTGCTTTCAAATTGGGTGCAAATTTTTGGCAATCTAGACGAGGGAAGCATGTGGGAATTGTAAAGTCTCAGGCTGAAGAAGTTTATTGTTTACAAATGTTGGAGGAGGTATATTAGTGACTGGTGGAAGAAAATTTCATGGTTAAGTGTATTTGGACAACAGAGTCGTAATTTGTGAGAATGTTTTGAGAATACATAGAGAATATTGTTAAGATTAGAGAGACATGAATATGGTAATGAAGACGCAGAGGAGCTAACTTCAATGCTAGTCCTGGTTATTACTGAACAACTTGAAACATCCAAAAGGTTGATGAACATTATGAGTAAGTGCACAATTAAATCCAATATTGGTCACGACTATTAGAAAGATCAATGCGAGAGAAAGGCCCTGGGCATTCTGATGTGTTTGGAACTATCAGTGACTAATACAGATATTATGAACTTGGTTCAGGTAAGGTGTGTGAAACTTTAGTTTGCATGTAGTTCAATCTTAAACCATACTTCCAATGAAACATTTTTATCTTACCTAAGTTGAAATTGATGAGTGTAGATCTTGAAATAGACAACGAAATGGTTTATTTAACCTGAAATGGATATAACAGAGATAGTCATTACTTATCACCGATTACTCTTATGCTGTTATCATTAAACTTAAGTTGAAAAACCAAAGTTTACTGCACATCTGCTGAATTAGCACTTCCGAACATTTAAATGATTAAAAACATGCAATAAAAGAACTTAAGCATAACAGCAACGTTGTACTCGGTGTTAATGGTTTGAAAAGTCTCAGTTGAGACTTTTCAAAAGGACCAAACCGCAATTCAAACAAATTGATCAATTTGTCAACACTTTTCACCAGCTAAACAAATTGTTCAACTTGTCAACTCTTTTCACCAGCGAAACAAAATGTTCAATTTTTTAACTCCTGAACTTCTTTTCACCAACTAAACAACCTCTACCTCAATAATTAACACGTCTTATCAAAATATGTCGACCAGCTCCAAATTTTTAACTACTCTACATCTTAATTCCCAGACTCTTAAATCGTACTTTAGGTTTAAGTATAACTCGAGTCACAGATACGGGTTTTGTAAGATTTAAGTTACTGGCGAAGACAAAAGCAAGGTAAACAGAAATTATAAGATTCAGCGAGTAAAAGTTTTAGTGGACATCTGGGAGAATTTTAAAGTTAAAAGGGAAAGGTCTTCAAAAAACGAGGCATTGGAGACTTGACCTCTACAAGCTTTACTTTACCCTAGTTAGAATGACACTTTGTGTTATTTTTGAATTTCCGCAACTTAACACCACGAGTATACTCTATTCAAGCACTTAGACACATTTCAAGGTGAATGATACTTTACCTTCGAGAAAGCTTAATTCAATCATTGACTCATTAGTCTAAATACCGAATAATATCTACATGTTGTCCAACCTATCTTTAGACCAACCTACTAGTCTCTCTAAACACTCAGCTCGCAAACTTTAGCTTTCTCTGCCTTGATTAGTTTTCTCTGATTAGTCTTCCTACCTTGTTTGCTCACCTTTGCTTATGGTTCGCAATTTTAAACTCCTGGTTTTTTCGCTTGCTGAAAATCCAAATACACTAGTCTTTTTACCAACATGGGATTCGGTTTACTCGCCCTCGAGGCTCTTAAACACGCGCCCGAACACACTTCATGGAGAATCCAAATCTCCGGGGTCATGGGCTCCACGTCGTACGTACATTCACCTACCTCAAACCTCCACATCTAACACCTTTAGCCTCGCCTGCTGGATTGTTTTGTTAATGCCCCAGTTGATTGAGCAATGGCGTTTGCAGTCCGCTGAGGGCATCGCCATCGGATTCATCTCGATCTGGTTCCTCGGGGACGTGTTCAACTTGATTGGAGCCCTCTGGGCCGGCTTGTTGCCCGAGGTGATCTTCCTCGCGGTGTGGTTCTGCATCGCGGACGCCATGATGATCCTGTCGTACGTCTACTACAAGCACATTTTCCCCAAGCACCACCCCCACGGGGGCCGCTCCAAGAGCAGAAGCAACTCCAGCCACCTCCGCGACGAAAACCAGCCGTTGTTGGACGCGGAGCAGCCTCCGTTGAGAAGGAGACTGTCGACGTTGACGGACATTGCGTTGGAACCGGAATACAACAGCATCTTCACCAAGTACGTCTTGCCGATTCTCTTTGTCGTGGGTGCGGGTTCCTTGGGGTACTTTGTGCTGGGGTCCAAGTCCGGCCAAAACGACCCCATTGACGACACAGCACCTATCAACTTGGGTGCACAGGCCATGGGCTACTTGTCCGCGGTGTTGTACTTGGGCGCACGGATTCCGCAGATTGTGCAGAACTACCAGCGCAAGTCCGTGCACGGGTTGAGCTTGTTGTTTTTCTTGTTTTCCACCTTGGGTAACTTGACTTATGCTGGCCAGATTTTGTTCTACAGAAGCGACTCCAAGTATATTATCTTGAACTTGAGTTGGTTGTTGGGATCTTTGGGGACTATTTTTGAGGATAGTTTTATCTTTTTGCAGTTTTACATGTATAAGGATAGGGTTGTTGAGTAGGTATATCAAAGGAGTGAATATCCACAACTTTTATGAGCAAGAATATGGGGAATATTTACATGATTATGAGCAAGAATATGGAGAATATTCAACTTTTGTGAGCAAGAATATGGAGAATGTCCACTCTTATGAGCAAAGGTAATCATGAATATGGAGAATATTCAACTTTTATGAGCAAAGTAATCATGAATATGGAGAACATTCACAACAATCATGAGCAAAAGAGAAGTTCTCACTACATAAAACCTAGAATGCAGATCTCACTGAGATTTTATGTTATTCTTATTTTATGCTGAACTTGAGAATTGATATTTGAGCTCATCCCAATTTTGGCCTAATCGTAAAACTGTAAATCGAATTGACATAGAAAACAATAGACATTGAGTTGACATTTTATAAAACATGACTCCTCCCTAAAATAACACCAAGTAAACATTCCTATATCTCGCCTGAATCGCCAACTGAAACGACATCTCATTATTATGAGCAGCACCTCACAACGAGGCAACTTTTGACGTGTATCGCTTTCTTTTAACGTTGTTTTACGATATTAGGAAGGACTGCACGGCTCATCTAATGGTACATTTCCGGTACGCGACATACGTAACTGCACCCCGACTACCCAACAAAGACGCCTTCACCGAGACTGCAATCGCATCGCAGTTTCAGCTGCCCTGTTCGAGGAATCCTGGGGGGCCACCCGCGTAGGCGTTTTTGGGGGGACGGTGCCAATGGGGTGAGTGAGGGACCTCAAGGGTGGACCGAACGCGGAACCGGTCTCACCGGGGTTAGTATCTTAAGGAGCCATACATAAAATAGAATTTTAGCAATTCACAAAGTTGATGTTACAAATACGTAACCGTAGACGTTATCACGTCTCACAAAAATTTGATGTTTCATCGGTGTAGGATGTACTAATGTGGATGGAGTATAGTGGTGTGATTATGATGATGTAGATGAGTAGTGAGATTTAACTATATTTCTTGATTATGGAGGGTATTTACTAAAGTGTGTTGTATTTGGTGGTTTGATGGTTAATTCTTTTCAAAACCTGGTGGTTCTTAAGAATAGGTTAATTCTTATGTGTTTGTTAAGAAATGGTTAATTCTTAGGTGTTTGTTAAGAAATGGTTAATTCTTATGTGTTTGTTAAGAAATGGTTAATTCTAAGATGTTTGTTAAGAAATGGTTAATTCTAAGGTGTTTGTTAAGAAATGGTTAATTCTTAAGATATGATGTTTGGTTTAGAAATGGTTAATTCTTTCAAGATAGTCAATTCTTTCCAAGATGGTCAACTCTACCAAAATGGTCAACACTTCCAAGATGGTCAATTCTTCCAAGATGGCCAACTCTACTCAAAATATTGGTGCTCGGTTCTTCAAGATATTGGTGCTCATACAATACGCTGGCTCAATTCTTGACTAAGGCTCAGTTCTGGCATGGTGCTCCCAATCTTTACAAATGCTCCTTTACCCCCATAATCCTACACGATCCCAAATATTACATTATTATTCTCCAGTATGTATTCCCAAACATAAATATCATACTAACCTTTCCAACTAATAAACCAAAGAACTAAAGCCATATCCAAAAACACCAAATGCAAAAAAAAAACCTACTTAAATTCCTCAAAATGTTTATCGTCTAACCATCCAACCTTTTCAAACGCAGCAAACAAACGAGAAGCCTTATTCACGTCAATTCTGCATGCCTTCTGTGCGTCTGTTCTTCTAAACTGCTTGCCCGTCTTGCATCTCTGGACCTTTTCGTGAAAGAGTCTGCGCTTCGAGTCCAAGTAGATCAAGGCCGGGAGCCTCAATATGGACGCAAGCAACACCTCCGCCGGGTGCAACTTGTCGATGTTGGGGTCCTGCGACAAGTCCATGGGCTGGCCCTTCCACTCAATCTTGAGGCACTTGGGGTTGCTGGCCGGTAACGTCGCGTGCGCGTCCGGACTGTAGTCAGGGAGCGTCTCGTCAATGAGCATCTGCTGCTGCACCGCAAGCAGAACCGAGTTGGGCGAAACATTTCTCCTTCTCTTTTTGGGCAGCGCTACCAAGCCCTCAAAGTCAGACTCCGTCTTGTAGTAGGACGGCTTGGGGGCCCTCCTGGTTCTGACTCTCTCGCTCGAGTCTGAGTCCGAAGCAACCTCAATCTTGCGCTTAAACTTGCGTGGAATAAACTTCTTGTCGTCGTCCAAGGGAACCTTAGACGAGACAATCTGGTATTGTTGTATGAACTTGAGGTGCGCCAGTTTATACTTGGTTCCAACTTTCCCCCATGGCTGAATAGTTAGTTTGTAGTCCTTAAAGTTCTCAATCTTGAACTGGGACTTTGTTGGCAAAAACAGCTTTTCGCTTACAATGTTGGCCGGCTCAAACAGTCTGCCGTAGGGACTCAATGGCGGAGACATGATCAAAGGCTCGTCGCTGGCCGAAGAAACAGAAGACTTGCTCGAGGTCGACGAGCGGCTCAAGATGCTGTTTCGCTCGGAGCTCGAGAGATTCAATTGGATCTTCCGGTACGGCTCTGCGTCTGCCTGGCTCGGTGTCAAGCATCCCAGCAAATCACGCTGGTTCAATGGCCGCGAAATAGGATGATATAAAGACATGTTTTAGTCACAAAAAAATTTCAAGACCCTCAAGATACAAAAGCGATATCTTGCTTCTTATATATGCTGATCTCATCTCGAGATAAGAGAGATGACTTTGGAGAAGAAAACATAAAAGACAAAAGAAATGCCAAAAAGAAAAAATTGCACCCGAACTTAGCAAAATAAAAAAGCATGTAAATTCTGAATCAAGAATAAGAAATTTGATGGTATTTTGTACATGACTGATAATTATAGGATAAAGAAATAAACAGCAAATAGGAAGCGGATTTTATTCGTGACTAATAGTGCTGCCTCCACTTCCACTTACGTATGCTGTAGCAGCGATCTGAAAACGGACTGATAGCGTGGTTGGGGGACTGCGCAGACCTGAAAACACACTGATAGCAGGGCCCCCACAAGGCAATTGCTGCGATAGCAGCAATTGCCTCGCTCTCCACCTGCTCACCAGACCAAATACTGATATTTACAGGTCGTGTGCGTAATCACAGTCACACCTGTAGATCTTGCACCATGGTTGTTCCGTTTTTGGTGTTGGGCGTTTTCTGTCCCGCCCCAGGCCAGCCTCTCGGAGTACAATAGAGAAAATTTTTATCTGCCGATTGTGAAACTGGTCAGTGGTTGTGATTGTGGTCATTTTGGAGGTAACCTCGGGTTCTTATCCGGAGATACTTTGACGTTGTGGAGTAGCGGGACTGCACAATGGTTGACGGTTATTCATGTGACAAATGGTGTACATGTGACTGTTTTACTGTCAGGTGATATGTTAGATGGTTTGTCACTGTACAATTTGGGAGTTCTTTTTGTTAGTCTGTGTATATATGGCAGTTCTTTTTGTTAGCACTGTACAATTTTGCTTTCTGTCAGTACTCTATATAATTTGGTGGTACTTTTTGTCAGTATCGCTCTGATTTGGGAGTGCTTTTTGTCAGTTACGCTCTGCACAATTTGGGAGTGCTTTTTGTCAGTTACGCTCTGCACAATTTGGGAGTGCTTTTTGTCAGTATCGCTCTGCACAATTTGGGAGTGCTTTTTGTCAGTATCACTCTCACGCCTGTGATAGTGCTTTTTACCAGTGCATACCAGCACATTCCAAAGCACCAAAGTGTCAGCGTATTCTACTATTAGTGTGTTGGGTGTGTCAGCATATTCTCCAATTCTGTGCCAACATATTCTCCATGATCTGCTCGGTGTGTCAGCATATTCTGCAATTCGTCGGGTGCACAATGCACAGCTGAAATTTTACCCCAACCCGTTCCCAAGAAAGAAGATCAGAAAGAAGATCAGAAAAGAAAGTCCTCTCCTTTTCGTGCTCGCTTCCAATCCCAATGCACCTTCACGTGGATTCCTCACTATTGTCTCCATAAAACACAAAAGCACCCGAGTAAACACAGTGTCAACCTTAAACTTAAATGCCTCGCTCGGTAGATCAAAGGCTGAGCATCTGATTATCCCTGTTCTTCTTGTTCCTGTGAGACAAGCTTTTCTGTTCTTCTGTCTCTTTGAATCGAGTGCGATCAGCAACTTTAAGTTATTTATGGATTTGGCTTCTGATATTCACCGTTCGTTCGCTTGAACTCAGGAACAACAGGCTTTTGTGCACAAAACAACTGATGACTAGGCTGTTTAACTTCACTTGCGTTGTTTTTTAGGGTGCAGTTTTTGTTTGTGTCCGCTTTTGCAACCATTTCAAATTTGCAACCATGTTGATTCAGGTGGTGAAGATTAGAGTACTTTAAGGTTGAAATAGGTGTGAATTGAATTGAAGTGGTGGTTTTGATTGATTGTGCTCAGAATTCTGTTAGTATTAATTTTTTATAGATTGAAGAGGTGGTGTGAAGAAAGACTGAAGAGGTGGTCTGAAGAAGTGACCTTCGAATGAAAGAAGGATCTGGGAGTATATTCTAAAATCGTTAACCTTAGTTGGGTGTTTCGGTAAACTAACTTTATGGTTACGCCCACCCTATATTATGGTCAGAGAATGACCGTTGCTCAGCTGGTGCTCATTAGTAACGAGATCGACACGGGTTCAGGCAAGCACGGGAACCTAATGGAATAAGCAGAATTTTCTGGAAAGAATCAAAATAGAGCCCAACCCAACCTTATTCTGTGTATGTCAGCAAATGGGCCGCAGATCGCAGTAAATAATGACTGCCCGGTGGCACCTAGCAGGTACGGTAAGTCCACACGAATATGCGGGAAAACCATAAACTCGTAGAAGGGTATAAAAGCAAATCAAATATAGCAATAGGAAACCTCCAAAAGACTGCAAATAAAGTAGCAAATGAAATACTCAAGTTCTCCCTAAAAGGTAGAACTGTTTTCAGCCTTTATGAGAGGAAAAGAAACAAAGATACCAGATTTAGGATCTTGTACGCCCGACAATCCTCGGTCAAATGGTGTCCATGACTAATTTAAAGTTTTTGATTTGCATTAGTCGATATGTATCTTTCGGATGTAACTAATTCCGCTCGAGACAGGAATTGTCTTTGCAGAATACAAGAAATTTAGCAATGATCTAAAGCCTCATCAAGAAGGAGTGAAGGCTGCTCCAAAGGCAATTCCAAAGGCACAGCTGAAGACTTACGAATAAAAGATGAATGGAATACTTTGCTATTTTTAGGATTCTCAAAACTTATTTAGCAGGAGAGAATTTGTACACTTCTCAATTCAAGTTTATCTTTACCTCCTCGTAAATTGGCGCTATCCAGGACCGAGGTTTTGTTTTCTGTCTAACCATATGGCACAAAAATTGAGAGTACGGCTGGCTCTGAAAGTGACTTTGGTGCGGCTTTCTTGCTTTCAGATATTGTGGGGATTATACACCTGAAAGCCAGGTAAGTAAAAATAGAAAGACTCATGAATTTCAGGTTCGAATCACTGGATAACTCACTCTTGGGGTTGGGAGTAAGCTACTTAGTCTCTGTGATTCTCACAGCACACTTGGTAACATGAGGCACTTGTACCTAAATATCTCGATACAGGGTTTGTGATAAAATTACAAAGTTTTCACCTTCTGACGGCTGGAGATAATTTCCATTTTTGGCTGCAAATTCATTACCATTAAACCAAATTTAGTACGCATATTGAATCTGCCTTAAGTTATAAGAGTCTCTTATTTTGAGGTATCCATAAATAGAATAGTTGGTTCTTTAAAGTAGCATTAGGTTTGAACATCCATGACTCTTCCACCAGAAGATACTCCAATAAGGTATCAGCCTTTCAAATATCAAACCTCCAGAATAGCCCACCCGATGAAGAAACCACGGGTAGTACTCTCTCTAGCCATACTTGTCCCATCTCTATTCTTCTTCAATTATCAGCTATTCCTCCTCTCACTAACCTCATCTCTATCAAATTCACACGTGACCATCTTTTTAGCTTATTCATTTTATTTTGTCGTAGATTTACCATTATGATTAACTACGTTGGGAAGTTGTGCCTCGCGCCTATGGTACGCTCCGGAGAGCTAGTCAACAGACTTCTCTCTCTCAAGTACGGCGCAGATCTCGTTTGGACCCCCGAGTACGTCGACAAAAAAATCATCCAGACCACAAGAATCATAAATGATAAGATTGGCACTATTGACTACATTGCCGAAAATAACCTGAAGAAGGTGCCTAAATACCCAAAGGTCATCTTCCGCACACACCCTGAAACCGAAAAGGGCAAACTTATCTTTCAGTTGGGAAGCTCAGACCCCAAACTAGCCGTTGAAGCGGCATCCAAGGTGATCCAAGACGTTGATGGCGTCGATCTCAACTGTGGGTGTCCCAAACCGTTTTCCACTCACGCAGGCATGGGAGCAGCACTTTTACTGACGCCAGAGTTGCTTTGCAGCATTTTGACGGAGTTGATAGAGAAGGTGGGCAAGCCAAATAACAAGTCGATCAGCTGTAAGATCAGACTTTTGGACGATTACCAGAGTTCACGCAAGTTGATTGAACAGATATGCGCAACAGGTATCACTAATTTGACTATTCATTGCAGAACCAGGCAGATGAGAAACAGAGAAGACCCAATCTGGACGTATTTGACCAGGTTAATTCCTTTGATACAATCGAAAGGAATATCTCTCATTATAAATGGCAACATTCAGTCGAGGGTGGATTTGGAGAATTTGCAGGCCACTTTCAAGAACAACGAGTTGGGGGGGATGATTGCTGAGTGTGCCGAGGCCAACCCTTCTGTTTTCGGCAGCGAGCCGTTGACGACGCAGGAGGTGTTGAGAGAGTTCCATGTGCTTGCAACCAAGTACAACTATGATGTGTTCTCCAACACCAAGTTCATGCTTTTGAACCAGATTCCCGGAAAATCGCCATTCTACAGGAAGTTTTCTTCGATGAAAACGTATGAGGAATTTGATAAAATTATGCAAGAGGATTTGGGTGGTGACAAGAATTTGTTGAACAAGATAATTATGAAGGACTTGCAAAAGCAGAAGCTTTTGAGTAAGGAAGAGTACGGTGAGTGGATGGAAGAAAGGAGGAGGAGCATGGTTAAAAACTGTGAAGAGAGTTTAAAGTTTTTTGAGAGTGGAGAAGAAAAGGTTGGTGTGGAAAAGGTTGAAGAGATGGAAAAGGTTGGTGTGGAAAAGGTTGAAGAGATGGAAAAGGTTGGTGTGGAAAAGGTTGAAGAGATGGAAAAAGTTGAAGGTGTAGAAAAGGTTGAAGAGATGGAAAAAGTTGAAGGTGTGGAAAAAGTTGTTGAGGTTGTTGGCCTGAAGAGAGTATTTGAGGAGGAGGAGGTTTCGTCGAAGAAGCAAAGAGTTGTTGTGTGAGAAATATTTAGAGCATAATGAAATATTCAAAATAATGAGAATATAGCATACGATGTATTTAAATCCGTTGTATATTAATATCAAATTGTTGAATGAAAATCTCAATAGAATTTACAATCTTGAAAATCTCAATAGAATTCACAATCTTGAAAATCTCAATAGAATTTACAATCTATGAAATCAAATATCAAGAAAATGAAAACTTAAAAATCTACATCCAAACAATATTCTTACCACATTCCACATTATTCACACTAATATTCCTATGTACAAATCACACAATACTCTATACGTACCGCACATGCATTCTACTTTAACAAACGCTTCACCCCACACCACGCACCAGCCGCACCAGCCATCAAGGCCGTCGAGTAGGCCATTGGTCTGACGCCCGCACTCGATCTGAAGAGCGCGCCCGCAATGGCACCCGC
Organism: Kodamaea sagamina; assembly: GCA_030556545.1. Lineage (NCBI taxonomy): Eukaryota > Fungi > Ascomycota > Pichiomycetes > Serinales > Debaryomycetaceae > Kodamaea > Kodamaea sagamina. Next base: position 76,066 of record JAKTUG010000024.1, on the reverse strand, counting down.
CGCGACCGAGTTGAAGTCGTCGTGCACGTCTCTCGCCGCGTCCAACGACGCGTCAATGAGGTTATACGTCAAAGCCAACACGCCCGCAGAGTTGCCCAAGTACGGTCCTCTCTTGGTCATGTGGTTCAACACCGTGTTCAACTGCAACTTGAAGGTGGCGTTCTTGGGGATGTTTCTGACACCCTCCTGAAACCCGTACGCACCACCAAGGCCCAAGCCCAACAAGTATGTCGCACCGGTGCCGTAACACAAGTCGTCGGTCCAGTTTCTCGATGGAATCAATCCGTTGGCAGAGCCCTCAAGCGTGCTCAACTTTTCCTCCTCCAAGTCCAAGTACTCGATGCCCTTTTCCAAGCCTGCCAAAGGGTGCAACTTGGAGGCATTGAAAACGCCAGGACTCTGGAGGATGTTGGAGACGTCAGACACTTCGGCAGGATCGAAACCAAGCGTTTGTTTTAAGTCGGATCCGCTAGCTCCGGACGCTGTACTTGCATCCTCGCTCTTCTTGCCTCCAAATAGCCACGACATTGTATGATGAGTATTTTGATGCTTTTGAATGGCGATTCAATGAAAAAATTTACCTTCAACCTGTAATGTGGATTTGTAAGCTGTAAAGGGAAAGTGCATGTTTGTAAACTGTAATATGAGATGATTTGCAGCTAAAGCTGTTGCAGATAGGCAGTTGCAGCTAGGTAATTGAAGTTGAGGCATTACGCTAAAGTTTCTATGTTCATTTTACACTAAAGTTTGTTCAGCACTCTTATTTACATAGAAAACGCTAAAATTGCATTAAAATGCAACAGTAAGGTGCAAGAACCCAGTTCTCCTGAACCTATAGTTAACTGTACATGATAAGAGAAAGCCTGGGTACCAATTCTAATATATAACTTTCACATCTACTATTTTCAAACCATATGTCTAAAGTATCTTTCAAACTACCAGTCAAAGAGCCCTTTCTCAAGGTTATTGATGACAGTTTTGACACCAGTCTAGGTTTAGACTGGCAGGGCAGTCTGCAGACATTGGTGGATGAGAGAAAACCCATCAACTTTGTGAACAAGGTGAGTCCACTTTCTGCTTTAACGGCTGCGCTGTTTGAACATGTAGTGAAGATAGCAAGAGAGGCAGAAGATGCGAGAGTGAAGCAGAACCAAAAACCCGGCAAGCAAAATTTGGAGTATTCTTCCTTTGCAAAGGACCACCAGCAAAACTACCAAACTCTAGACCCAAGATTCAAGTCAAAGGCCCAGGCGAAACCATCTCGTGCAACCAAGGTGCAATCCACTACGACCTTGCAAAACTTTAAGACCCTATCTGCCCCGCTACCCTCCTACAAACCACCCAGTCACCATAAGTTGGCCATCTACAAGCTCTTTACCGACTCCAGCCCCGCTAAACACACTTTGGTGGCCAAACCCCACGTCCCTGTTCCCAAAACAAACACCAGCTGGGCAAACTACTTGCACAAGGCGCACTTGTACAAGCAGCAGCGTTTGCGTGACTGCAAGGCCAAGGACACCGTCAATCTGGCCCCGCTCGTGAGAAGCGGGTCTATTTTGGTCCACCGCAAGCGCGGCCAGGTGTCTAGATTCGACAGTATTGCAGACAATTCGGTCTTGCTGCGGTCCGCTTCGAGTGCCAATTTGTACACGACTAATTCCGGGGAAATTGTGAGCTTGAAACATGTTTTTGATCCAGCTTTGGGTAGGAATGTTGCAAGAACGTTGTCACGTCGTAGTGGAAGGCCATTGAAGATGTAGGTGTAGTAAAAAGTATATAAAGGTGTAAAAGTATATAACAAAAAGGTATAAAAGTATATATAATAAAGCTATGAAAGTACGATTAATAGGCATAAAAAAAGGTTTACAATATTAATTTTCCTCGTAATTTAAAATCATCATGAATCCCCAGAAACACGCAGACACCTCGAGGGAACACACGCGAACGGTGCACCAAAATGCACCACTTCCACCAGTCATCAACTTCAGAGCGCCCAAGCCGAAATACGTGCCGCCGTTGAACTTCTCGTTGGTGGAAGACGGCATCTATCGCTCGGGGTTCCCCATGCCCATCAACTTCCCCTTCCTCGAGCAGCTCAATTTGAAAACCATAATCTACTTGGGGGACTTGGGACAAGCCCAAAAGGAAAAGAAGGACAAGAAGGAGAAGAAGGAGAAGAAGGAGAAAAAAGACAAAAAAGACAAGCACTCCACGATGGAGATCATGGCCAACTACCAGGAGTGGGTTGCGACGACGGACACCAAGTTCCACGGGCTTTTGATGGAGCTGTCGCAGGAGCCGTTCAACACGCCCGAGGTGATTGTGCAGTCGCAGGAGTCGCTCGAGAAGGCGCTCCAGCTCATACTAGACAAGAACAACTACCCCATACTCATACACTCCAACAAGGGCAAGCACCGCACGGGGTTGCTCGTGGGGCTAATGCGCAAGTTGCTCCAGGGTTGGTGTCTCAGTGGGATCTTCGAGGAGTACGAGAAGTTTGCCATGGGCAAGTCCGAGTTTGACTTGGAGATCATCGAGCTCTGGCAACCGCAATTGTGGGTGGATGATGGATGCAAGCCGGAGTTTGTGCGTGTTTAGATTTCTATGATATACATATAAGAGTTTCATTAGCATGAGTATTCTTATTTAGAAGTCGGATATTAAGAGCTTATTAAGATTCAGACTTAAGAGTATTCTTATTATGTCTGACTCAAGAGTATTCTTATTGAGATGGCAGAATTAAGGGTATTGTTATTGAGATGGCAGACTTAAGAGTATTCTTATTAAGATGGCAGACTTAAGAGTATTCTTATTAAGACGGCAGACTTAAGAGTATTCTTATTAACACAACAGCCTTAAGAGTATTCTAATTATGTCTGACTCAAGAGGATTCTTATTGAGATGGCAGACTTCTAAGAGTATACTTCTTAACTTAATTATGTCAGACTCTAAGAGTATTCTTATTAACATGTCAGACATTCAAAGAGTAGTCTTATTGGCATTTCAGACATTATTCTTATTAACATGTTCATTTTGGACAGCTAAGAGTATTCCTCATTAACATGTTTATGTTGCACATTCTAAGAGTATTCCTTTTTTACAAGTTCATGTCACATATCTAAGAGTATTCTTCATTGACTAGCACATCCAAAGAGGTATGCTTCATTGACTAGCACATCCAAAGAGGTATGCTTCATTAACTAGCACATCTGAGAGTTATACTTCACTAACTCAGCACATATGAGAGTTATACTTCACTAACTCAGCACATATGAGAGTTATACTTCACTAACTCAGCACATCTAAGAGTTATTATACAATAACTCAGCACATCTAAGAGTTATTATACAATAACTCAGTACATCTAAGATTATGCAAAGAGTTGTGCTTCAATAATTAGCAAATTCAAAGAGTTATGATTCATTAACTAGCACATTCAAAGAGTTATGCTTCAACAATTAGCACATTTCAAGAGTTATGATTCATTAACTACCACATTCAAAGAGTTATGCTTCAACAATTAGCACATTTCAAGAGCTATGACTCATTAACTACCACATTCAAAGAGTTATGCTTCAACAATTAGCACATTCAAAGAGTTATGCTTCAACAATTAGCACATTTCAAGAGTTATGATTCATTAACTACCACATTCAAAGAGTTATGATTCATTAACTACCACATTCAAAGAGTTATGCTTCAACAATTAGCACATTTCAAGAGCTATGACTCATTAACTACCACATTCAAAGAGTTATGCTTCAACAATTAGCACATTCAAAGAGTTATGCTTCAACAATTAGCACATTTCAAGAGTTATGATTCATTAACTACCACATTCAAAGAGTTATGATTCATTAACTACCACATTCAAAGAGTTATGCTTCAACAATTAGCACATTTCAAGAGCTATGACTCATTAACTACCACATTCAAAGAGTTATGCTTCAACAATTAGCACATTTCAAGAGCCATGACTCATTAACTAGCACATCTAATGGTGAAGCTTAATTAGCACATCTAATGGTGAAACTTCATTAGCACATCTAATGGTGAAGCTTCATTAGCACATCTAATGGTTATACTTCAGTGACTAGCAATTATGAATCATCACTACACAGAGTTAAAATTCAATACCTAGCAAGTTATGAATCATTACTACACAGAGTCATGTTTCACTAACAACCTACTCTTCATTAACAAACAAGTTAGTCATTACCACATCTAAGAATTATTCTTCATCTCCCTCAACTTATCCATCACATCAGCCGGCTTGGACACCCCAGTTTTCGCAGTAATCTGCGGATCGTTCAACCGCATGAACGGATTAAACTCCAACTCGTCCCCAATGGTAAAAACACCCGTGGTGTGCTTGTGCTCCTGCACGTACCTTTCCAAGTCTGCCATGGCCTTGTTCTGCAACACGGTGCTCGAAAAACGGACGTTCGACGCCGTGTACTCGTGCCCCGGGTAGACGACGGTCTCCCGGGGGAGCTTGCCCAAGACGCCATTCAAGGCGCGGTCCATCTGGCGGCCGTCGCCCTCGAAAAAGCGCCCGCACCCGCTCGTGAACAAGGTGTCGCCCGTGAACACCGCCTTCTGCCGGGTGCTCACGTCCACCACGTAGTAGCAGATCAGGTCCTGTGTGTGGCACGGCGTGTGCAACGCGGTGATGGTCAAGTTGTCGCCCAAGTCAATCACCTCCTCGTGCGACGGAGTGTAGCTCACGAGCGGCGAGTCCTTGCCCGCAATCACAGGCAAGTCCGGGTACCGCCGGTGGAACTCCTTGTTGCCGTCCGAGTGGTCGTAGTGGTGGTGTGTGTTGACGATCGCCTTCAACTCGAAGCTGGGCTTCTTGTCCGCCAAGTACTGCAACACTTCCTCTGGCTCCGCGGGGTCGATGAGCCACGCGTGCTTCGTGGGGGGGTCCACGACGAGGTACGCGTAGTTGTCTCCGGCGCCCCATCTCATGGGAATAGATTCGACGTGCATGTGGCGGGTGTTTCTGCTGAGCGCTCTGCCAATTGTGGTTGCTCTTGCTAGCATGTTTGGTTGATTGTATCAATTGTCGCGTGCTTGGGGGTGGGTGGTCATGTGATGCTGGTCGGGTGATTTAAAAAACCCCAGATTGTTGTTTCTTAGTGAAGAGGACGTCTATTCCTGGAGAGGTTTGATAGTTTTGAGGGTTGTTATGGATTGGTGGAGCCAGTATTGTTGTAGAGTTGTTTTTTTTTTGATTTTTGCAGCCAACGTTTTAGAATATGCACAAACTACATGGAAAACCGATGTAGATTTTTATCGACAAGAATAAAGATAGGTTATTCTTTATGATATCCTAAAATATGCAACTTGATTACCGATTGTGATTGTTATTTTATGTTTTCAGAGAATTTAAATGGAAGTGTAATATGATAGTTTGTGCTTATTAGTCCTGGAATTCATTAATAAATTCAAAACCGCTAAAAGAATTGTAAAGTAACACTCTAGAATTCTTTTCTCTCCACTTATTCACTCGTTCGTAAGAATTATTGTAAAGGTAATTTGCCAGATACAACATATAAGTCTACAATCATTAATATAATTCACTAAATGTTGAATCCTGAAGTGGTTTTGAATTCTCCTCTCCACCCACTCCGTTTGTGCTAATTTAATTGGTAATGTAAGGTCCTAAATTTCATCAATAGTATTCAAATTCACTAAATATTGAATCTAAAACACACTCATCAATTCACTTCTCTCCACTCACTAACTCGTTCGTGATTTAAAATAGAAGTGTAATTTGACAGATAGAACATATAAGTTTACAGTTAACATAATTCACTAAATAATGAACCGTAAAGTAATACACTTTTGAATTCTATTCTCACCACAGTTTGTTCATGAGAATAAATGGAAATTTAATTTGATAGTGGGAATTTATTAGTCCATTAATAATATTCAATTTCACTAAATAATGAATTGAAAAGACACTCTTCAATTCTCTCAACCACCCACTCACTTCGTTTGTTCATGAGAATTAATGGAAATGTAGTTTGATATTCAATTTCATTAACAATATTCAATTTCATTAACAATATTCAATTTCATTAACGATATTCAATTTCATTAACAATATTCAATTTCACTAAATAATGAATCGTAAAGACACTCAATTCTCTTCTCTCCACTCACTCACTTCGTTAGTGAGAATTAAATTGGAAACGTAAATTGATAGTTCCAAATTTCATTAATAATATCAATTTCACCAATAATGAATCGTAAAGTAATTTACTCTTTTGTATTCTCTGCTCACTCGCTCACAACTCGCTCACTTCGTTCGCTCGTCGTTCGCTCGTATTACCACCTCCTCGCCTCCATCCCATCCGGTGGACTCGTCTCAAACTCCTTATCCTTCGCCTCCTTCCAATCAGTCGTCAAAACAGTACCGTTCGACTGAACATACGACTTCATCATCGCCCTCCTCGTGTCATCATCCACATCCTTGTACAACTTCTTGAAAAAATCCTCCTCCTCCTTGTCTCCCTCGTCCTCCTCGACCTTGAAGTTCGACCAGTTGATTGCCTTCTTGGACGACGTCGGGTACGTCATCGATGCATTAGCCTTCGACAGCTCCTGCGAAATCTCAGGCAACGGCTCGTCGGATCCCTCCAACGTCGCCCACTTCCTATTGTTCTGCTTCACCAACTCGATCTCAACCTTGGTGCTGTAGATCTTGTACTTGGACGCTTTGGTGTCGATAAAGTCATACAAAGGGTCCAAGTTGTAGTTGTACTCGGAGCTGGCTCCGTTGGGGAACAGCACGGAAATCGACCGGTTTTCAAAGTGGATGCTGCATGTGTCTTGCTTGACGTTCTTGGCGTAAATGGTGATCACAATGGAATCGTCCGTTTGGTACCAGTCCTCTCTGATCTTGATTCTTAATGGTGCATGTTGGTTGATGGTGTTAATGCTGGTTGATTTGAGTTGTCCATCCTCGTTTGCTACTTCCTCGTTTATTTTTGGTTCCTCCTTCTTTGCTTGCTCCTTTGCTTCCTCCTTCTTCACCTTTGGTTCCTCTTTGGCCTTAACAGACTCCTCAATCTCCTCAATCTTAGGCTTATCCTCTTCCAAATTCAAGTTATCCACCTGGTCAAACAAATCCTCTTCCTCCTCCTCTTCAGGGTGCTTCTTCACATCATACTCAATCTTGCTCTTCCACATCTGGAGTGTCGATTCCTGGCAGTCGTACTCAATAGCCTTTTTTATCTGGGTCAACGACAACTTAAACCTCTTTTCCAAGTAGTATATGAGACCCAATCTGAAGTAGCAAATACCAATGTCGGCCCTCTTGCCACGCTCTTGCGCGATCTCAAACGCCTTGGTGATGTCGCTTTTGGCGCCATCATAGTTCTTCAACTTCTGGTACGAGTTCGCTCGCTTGAGATACGGGGCGAACGCCTTGGGGTTTTCTTTGATTGCGCTTCCAAAATGCGTGACTGCACCGAGGTAGTCGCCTTCCTTGACGCTTTTGTCTCCAGCACTGATTTTCTGTTCAATGGCCATTGCTCTGGGGAATATGGTGTTCTAGGAGTTTAGGGGAATTGGTTTTTCTAGAAATTTCGATTTGTATAATCGCGCTACCTGAATCGTAAGTTTTGGGAGAGATATAAAGTTAATGGGGATGAAAGGAGTCGTGGTTGGAGAGGTTGCTTTCATTGATTTAGTTATGGGTGGAGTGATTTCACCACTGAGAGAGTAAGAATATTTAATAAAATTGAGAATTGTATACTCTAGCTAGGTTTCAATTCTATGTTTGTAATTACACCACTGAGAGAGTCAGAGATTTTATAAAATTGTTACTTGAGAATAGTATACTCTTGCTAGGTTTGACTGTATAATTGTAATTACACTACTGAGAGAGTAAGAAAAAGGTTTAATATAATTGAAACTTGATAATAGTGTTCTCTAGCTAGGTTTTAACTCTTTAATTGTATTACACCACTGAGAGTTGAGAACAGTATACTCTAGCTAGGTTTCAACTTTAAGTTTTTAATTACACCACCAAAGTATGTCAATCACATTTTGTGGTTGTTGATATTTCCCTGTTCTTCTACTTTTACCAGAGACGACCTTCCAAAGAACTGTAACTTGAAAGAATACTTCAAATATGTATGTAGAAAACACAAAACCTTTGGCTGCAATTTTCTCAAAAGTTTTCAATAATGTTGCAAAATTCTCCTGAAAGTCAAAGAAAAGTTTGCTATATGTCGTTACTGACTTCTCACAACCAACTCATAAATGTACAAAACCTGAAATTCTTAAATTTTATTCATTAAACATTACACCTAATTACTCACCATATTCTCTCCCACAAACTTAACTTCCCCTGCTGATTTCTCCTATCAAGATTAGGTAAACATATCCAAAGAACCAACATCACTACGTACAATGCTAAAAATACAGGCAAAACCACATACGTGCCCACACTTTGCGACAATATACCAACCAAGAACGGAAAAAGTGCACCTCCACTCGACCCAAACGCAGTGGCTATTGTAAGAGATACAATCTGGATCTTTCTCGGGATCAAACCGTCCAGCGTAGCGTAGGAAATCATCAACGGATAGTTGGGTCCGATGAGAACGCCGGCAATCGAAACAAGCACCGCGTCCCCGATCACATGTGGAACGGCCCATGTCAACCCCACAAACACGAGCGACAATATCGACACCAAAATGACGCTTTTCCTCTGTCCCAAGGTTCTGTGGAGCGGCGCCGTCAAGAGAAGCCTGCCCAACGTCAAACCCGCCCAAAACCCAGACGCAACATACCCCACCTTGCCGAGATTTCCCTTTCTGTAGTCAAGCAAGAAGGTAACGATCCAGCCGGCCATGGACACCTCTGCACCCTGGTAGCACAACACAAACAAGGCCAATACCCAGGTGACGTTGGTCCCCAAGGCCAACTTCATGTTGTCCCAGTGTGTGGTGGTCTCTTTTAGGTCCGAGTCCGCCATTGCTTCATCTTCCCAGGGCTGTAAATCGACGTCTGCGCCTTTGAATGCAAAATACAAGTTGAAGCCGTGCCCCATCATGATGCCCAAAAGCAAAAGGAAAAAGTAGTGCCACGCGACTCCGGCGTTCACCATGCTGGTTGCAATCAATGGTGAGATGGTGGCGCCGATTCCGTACGCACCATGCAAGTACGATAAATACACAGGCCCGAACCTGGCTACAAAGATGTTGGTTTGCGAAAGGTTGATGGCCAGGCCGCACCCTCCAAAAAAGAAGGCAGTCACGATAACTGGGAACTTTGTTCCGCTGGAAACCATCGCGTACATGATACACCCCAACGAACAGCCAATTGCCAACGAGTTCTGTCTGCCCAAAACAGGCTGGATCTTGTGTGCGATGGTGGCCACCAATATAAACCCAATAGCATTGCTGATCCAAATCAACGAAGTGACTGCGTAGTTGATTTTGTAGTACTTTTCAATGAAAGGCAAAAGTGCACCGGGTGTAGCGTCACTTAAACCACAGCTAAATCCCCATGCTACGCACAGAAGAACCCTCCACAAGTTTCTTGGAGGATTATGGATGGTCATAGGTTCGAGCTTGGCAATTGTCTCGGGACTCCCTCTGCCTTCTTCCAAGCTTGAAGGACGAGTATCTTCAATCAAATCAGCCAACTCGATGTTGGTTGCAACTGGGGTCTGTAGATCTACAAATGGGGACCCTTGAGAAGTCCCGAAATTTGCTTCCGAGTCCTGTCGTTGTATCGTAATATGTCTTGATTGTAATTCCTTAACCTGTGACATTATGCTATGTTGTCTACTAGGCTTGACAAATCAAAGGATAATTGAATAGAATTTATAACCTGGAGAAAACTTATGTGTCTGCCGTATTAGGAAAGGAAGACGTATACTTTAGAGTTTGCGATAATAAATGCGGTGAGTAATTAGTAATTTGAGAACTGGGAAGAGTGACTAAGTGGGAAGGGATGAGATTTGTTTACTGGGATGTACGGCTGCCAAGTATTGTGAAGGAAATGAAGAGATTTCATTGGACTCGAAATGATGGCAGGGAAGATTTCCTCTTTGAGAGCTGGATATGGGGATGCAACCAATTTTAGGTGAAAATGTGGGGTTTTAGTGATGATGAGATGTTGTGTTTGGTTGATGGGGTGAGTACTGGAGGAGAGTGGTGATTATGTTGGAGGGACGAAGGGATGGGATTGGAAGGGATTTAATAAATGCATTCATTTCAGACTGAAATTGGGGAAACAACGCAAGATAATTTTTGATCTCAGCGAATGAGTGTGTTAGTTCTGATCTTAAAAGTTAACTTGACGATTTTAGTGATCAGGTTGAAGTTTTCTTTGGTTTGCAGCCATGACTGATGTCAAATAGACGAGGTCAGGCTTTGTATTTCATTTGGGTTGAATTTTGTAATTTTCATATTGCTGAATGAGCACGCTTTTTGTAGAGTTAACGCAGTTATGGATGTTTGGAATAAGCTGTGGAAAATCGCTTAAGAAAGGTTGTAATGGTAACAAATATATTGTCAAACTTCATACAGTAGATCAATTGTTGTTTTATGTGTCAATTCTGGATGAGTTTCGCTAGTGTACATTTGGAGTCAGAATTTCCATACACTAAATAAGTGAAGTGGATATGTTAGGCCAGTAGTGGACCTAAAGGACCACCATAGCTACGCTAAAGAGACTACATAATGACTATGCAATCTTGAACCTCAATAAGGAAAAACCTTTGGCTGTTCATTGGTGATGAGTAATAGATGGTTGTGAATGGTGAATTGGTTGGCCATGGAGGAGCAATGAGTGCTATGGATGAGTAATGAATACCATGGATGATTAATGAATACCATGGATGAGTAATGAATTCCATGGATGAGTAATGAATACCATGGATGATTAATGAATACCATGGATGAGTAATGAATACCATGGATGAGTAACTATGGCCTTTTTAATGGATCATAGTCCTAAGTTTAGTTATTTCTTCAGTCAATACAACACACTCGAGTTGTAAAGTCAGTTACCTCTTTTACCCAACAGGATATATCTTGAAAATACAAAAATCCACCCTCAAATTCAACTAAATCAGAAGCAATCAGCAATCAGGAGAAAAGAAGCACCTTGCATATAAAAAGAGATCTACCTACAAGTAGTAAGCAAAAGGAATTCCAAATATTGAAACTAGAATGAAACTGCAGTCCCTTACTTCTCAAATAATATGAATTCAAAAGTTAAGCACTCGTTCCACATATCCAAACGCACGAAATAACCAAGTTAACTTAAGGACCACGAATTCCTAAACCTCAAGAGTAATTTAACTACATCAAACCATTCAAGAATCACAATCTTTCAAATATTTGTATTCATTTTCAAAGTGGCTGCAAATCCACACTAAACATTACACTCTATATTCCTACTGCCCAGCGGCCTGAACCAAATCCAAAAACTTCTCCTTGGAGATCTCATTCATCAATTCCTCCTTTCTGGCACTTCCAACCTTCTCTCCACTAATAGCCTCATCAGTCTTAACCTGCGTGGAAAGAACCGCATTGAATAATCTGACAACACCTTTTTGCGCAGTCTTCTTCAACTTTCTCTCGTTGTCAAGCAACTCCCTTACCTTCTCCGGCTCCGTGGCTGAAGGTAACAAGTTCTTGATTCTGTGTTCGTCACCCAACCCCTTCTTTTCCTGCGCCAACAACTTCTTGGCCTTGGCTTCCAACTTATCCGATTCCAACTTCTTGAGAGTCACCTTGTTTCTTGCTAAAATAGGGTCTTTTCTGTCGTACTTCTTCAACTTAGAGTTGATAATAGCGTTGAACGCACTGGCAAACGATTCAGAGCCGTCATCCAAGTTCTTCTTCTTTTTTAATTTAGGAATGTTTTCATCAGCGTCTGATACATCCTCTTCCTCTTCTTCTTCTCCAGATTCTTCAGATTCTTCGCCCGACGATACATCTTCAACGTCAACCTCATCATTCATATCAAGATCGTCCAACTCCTCGAGCTCCTCTTCCAGCTCAGATGAAGATGAGTTTTCTTCGCTGTCTATTTCATCGTCGGAGTCCACTGGTTTCAAAACAGGTCTCGATATAGGTTTATGTGCTTTGTTTTCTGGGGTCTCTTTATCCAGCCTTATATTCTTGGCGCCTGACTTGCTCAATTTTTGCTTCTTTACGACTGCCATCTTCACCAATAACTTCTCATCTCATCTCGTTTTTTGAATCAAGAAGACCAAAAAAATCGGCGCTACCAGTTACCAAATCAAAACAAACCCTTTACATTTTGTTTGCCAGAGTAAAACATGAAGGATGAGATGAAGACACATGCACTAGACATGGCGCTGGCGCTGGCTTTAAATACCATCAAGAGCATACCTCAGAAAAGAAGCTCACATCTTCCTGAGTCGCCGCATAAACGACAGAAGTTTGGAAGGAACATGAATCGTCTCACACAGCTGGAGAGACGTGCTCAAGAGAAGAGAAACGCTGAATTGAGAAGAGAAAAGGAGGAGAGACTTAACCAAGAGATAGCGGGCAAGAAAAGCGAGCTCTCGCACTTGGGCAGCACCAAAATTTCACTCATAACGAAGATGCAGAAGGAGGAGTTTGCACTTCATATCTTGACACAGGAGCACACGAGTTTGAAGACGAAGGTGACAAAGTTGGAAAATACCATTGAGACTATACAACACGACAGAGAAACGTCCTCGCAGGAGCTTGAGAAACATTATAACTTGAAAAAGCAAAGATTGTTGATCGAGCATGAGACTCGTGTTAATGAACTTAAGGAGAAAGTATGTGACACTGTCGAAAAGATAATAAGTGACGAGATAGAATCAAGTGAGGCCAAGAAACGCGAATTGAACTCGGAGGTTACTAGAATGTCCCAAAAAATCAACCAGCAGCACTCTGAATTGAACCAGCTGTTGATAAAGCTAAAAGAGGCTCACAATAAGAATATGATTGCACTTAAAAACGAAATGGATGAAAGTACAACCTCGATCAAGCAGACTATCAAGCATGTTGAAAAGAGCAGGGTGCAAAAGGAACAACAGCAGAAACAGTTGAAAGAAGATATTGCTAGCATTGACATTTCTAATACTAAACTAGCAAAGATAAAGTTACAACTAGAAAACAAGCATAAGGATAAAAGTAACGAGATTGAAGTGTTGGAGAACACAATACGATCCAAAGAGGCACAGGTTACAGAAATCGAGACCACATGCGTTGAACAGGCCAAAACAGCCAAACGGCTTGCAGAAAAGGCTGACGAGGTGCACAAATATTTATATGAGCAAGAACATGAGAGACGTATTTTGCATAACAAACTTCAAGAACTAAAGGGTAACATTCGCGTCTTTTGTCGTATCCGGCCGTCTAGAGGGAGAGAACCCTTGGCTCAGTTATCGCTCGATGATGATGAGCTCAATGACGACGCAAACCAAGAGTTACTTTTGACTCGAGAAGCTTCTCCATTCAATAACAACGGAACTACTCAGTACAAGTTCCAATTCGACAAGATTTTCCATACTAGAGCCACCAACGAGATTATTTTCGAAGAGTTGTCGCAGTTGATCCAGTCCTCGTTAGATGGATATAATGTTTGTGTTTTTGCGTATGGGCAAACTGGCTCGGGAAAAACTTTTACAATGTCTGAGCCTGGCAAAGGTATGATCCCACTTTCGATAAACAAAATCTTCCATGATATTGAATACTTGCAGAAGCATGGGTGGAAGTACACGATAAAGGGTCAATTTATCGAGATATACAACGAGAGTATTGTGGACCTACTCTCCCAGAATGACGACAGGAAGCATGAAATAAAGCACGATGATCTCATTGGTGAAACTGAGATCACAAACACCAAATGGGTTGATATAACCTCTAAAGAGCTTGCTGAAGAGTTGATGGAAAAAGCTCAAAAAAACAGATCAACAGCTTTCACTAGAGCGAATGAACATTCATCGCGTTCACATTCCATAGTCATTTTGCGAATCGCGGGTATTAACAAAGATACTGGAGAGAAACGGAACGGAACGCTCAATTTAATCGACTTGGCAGGTTCAGAGAGATTGACGATGTCGCAAACCAGAGGCGATAGATTGAAAGAAACCCAAGCTATAAACAAATCATTGTCAAGTTTGGGTGATGTAATATATGCCTTGGGACAGAGCCAACTATCTGCTTCTCAAACACATATTCCGTACAGAAACTCGAAACTCACATATCTACTCAAGCACAGTCTTGGTGGAACCTCTAAGACCCTAATGTTTGTGAATATCTCACCGCTTCAGAAGAACTTTAATGAAACTGTTAATTCGTTGAGGTTTGCGAGTAAAGTGAGTACTACAAAACTTAAAGGTTTAGTGAAGTGAGAATTGAATTTGGTTTGTTATGGTGATTGAAATAAAACTTGGGTGTTTACATGCTTAAAGATCTACGAAGTGAATATTAAAGGAATACTAAAAGGTTTTAAGAGAATCGATATAGGTGTAGACAAAAAAGGTACAAGTAGACTACAAAGGTAAGTGAATATAAAGTTAAAAAATGCATTAATTACTTATTTGTTTGGTTTGCGAACTCTCTGCAATCAAGTTATTTGAAGGAAAGTAGCCCGTGGCTGAAACAAGTAATCCAGAACTAACAATCTCATCCCATAGCTGCTTATGGTTTACTTCTGCCCACTCTGCAATCTTCTTCTGCCCGTGCTTCTCCAAGCAGTAGTTGTGCAACGAAAGTAAGGTATCTTTATTTACTTGTAAGTCGTAGTCTGCCATGCCCTCTGCTAAAACAAGAGCTTTGTCTACCAATCCGTGGTAGGCATAGGCAATCAAGTATTGTCTGTATATTGCTTCGTTTGGCAATATTCTATAATGCGATAAGTTGTTCCAGAACTTTTGAACGTATGCTAAATCGTTGTATGTGTATGTCTTTATCATTATCTGCACTGTGTTTTCGTCGATGCCGTCCGGATTCGCGGTCATCGAAAGGAAGAGTTCGTGCGCACGGGCGACGTCTTGGAGATTCGAGTATGCGTTCAACACCGCATTCTGCAACTGCAAGTCGGTGGCTGACAAATTAACATCCATCTTCAAGTATTCGTGGATGTCTACGACTCCGTTTTCGTACAACTTGTCCCCAAACTGCTCGAACAAGTACATGTACATTTCACGCAGAGGTGGCTGGTTGTTGTGGTTGCCGTGCAACTCGTTCAACTTCTTTAGCTGGTGGAATATAATCAACGCGCAGTTTGGCTTGTTGTGCTCGCAAAAGAACTTCATTGCTGGTAAGTACGAATCAAACGGCACAATAAAGTATTTGTGCAACTCTCCGTAGAGCACCCAGTTAGTCTCCAAAATCACGTCCTTTTCGTACGTTATCACGTAGTTGTGCAACTTCAAAAACAATTCTAGGTACTTCGCTGCCCAAGGTTCCTGTAATGACAACTTTACTGCCGATTCTTTGTTGATTTTTGGTAACTCCCTTTTCAACATCTCGATCATGTCCGAGGCATACTCCGCGCGCAAGATCTTAGAAGCCATGGCGTTAATGGAGTCAATGTTACACTGTGTGTTAATCATCTGCTGTTTGATTTTCGTGAAAATGGGGAAAATGGCCTCGATGTCGTCCATATTGCGGCAGATACAAACAATCAATTTGTTAAGTGTCTTGTTCACCGAAGGATCAAACTCAGAAGACCACGCCACAAGTTGTGCTACACTATCATCAAACAAGTTAATGGCTTGGACGTAGTTGTCTTGACGGATAGCATTGTCTATCCTGTACTTGTAGGAGATAACGGACGGTTCCACCAGCAAGTTCTGCGAGAAATGGTTGGCTATGGATTGAGTAAAGTAACCTCTAGCGGGTATAGAGCCATAATTCATTGCAGAGTGTATGATTATGTCGAAGATTTCAGCATTTGTTGGAGGTTCATCTTCCTTTTCTACAAACTCTTCAACGAGAGTTTTGGTAGCTTCGAAAACTTCAGATTCACTCAAAGAAGAGTTCCCCTGCAACATGAGGTAAATTTCCGATTGAAACCTCAACTTTGGTGAGAATCTGATTTCCTCAGATATAAAGAAGTTTGAAATTTTGGAGGCTGCATTGTGGTAAAATTTATTTCCCCAAGTCCATTCAAGGATTGCCTCGCCGAGGGACAGGTCTTCCAGATCCTGCTGAAACAACTCATATTTAAGCAACTCGACTTGTTTTGAATCCAGGCAAATGAATTGAACTATTCGGTTCACTTCATTTTTCAACTTTTCATTCTCAAAGACGGACATCAAGTCAGTAGATAACTTAATTAAAGTCGTGGATGACTTTATAGAGCTGAGGTTGTATTTCGAACACATTTCTACCAACAAGTGTTGAATTCTATAAATGTTCCTTTCCAAGTTTTGATACTCATGAACTTCTGGGAATGAATCGGTGAAAAGCGTCTCCATATGGTTGTTGAAAGACACATAAAACTGTGAGTCAAAGCTAGAACTTTCTAATGAAGCTACCAACAGTTCGAGTATGTACAAGTTTAGTGCTTTTTTATCTGCGTAATGCTCAACTAATGCATTTATGTAATCTGGAGTCAACTTTTTGTACTTGACAAGGCTTTTAATTACTGACTCAAAGCTTGAAACCGAAGACCCTAGATCCACCAAGTATACCATTACATGTGGAGGGATTTCTTCTTGCTTTAAAAGGTAGTTTATCAATGTTGACATGTACCTTGGTATCTGTAACCTCTCATTCGTAGATAATAAAGTGAGTGATGACTTTTGGAACAAGGTCGTGAGATCAGCCAAACTTAATAATGAATCGTCTATTTTCCCCCCGTTCAACTTGTAGAGTTCGTTGAAAGATTTGTCCAACAACGATATTGATTCTCGTGGGAATTTGGTGGTGTTATTGATGTACTTGCTCAAGTTATCTTTTATAAGCTTTCTTTTGAAATTCTTCGGCACGTCGTTCGATCGTATATAATACTTCAAGCTTTTTAGTGATTCATGAGTGTTTGGTGTTTCTGGAGCGTCTGATTCTTCAATATTAGCCTCGTCTTTAGTGCTTTGGGGTTGATTTTGTTTGTAGAACTTGCTGAATGAGCTAGTCCATGAAACATTCCGCGACGTTACTAGTACATGTGTAGGTGACACAAGTCGTGTGAGCTGTATACTTCGTGAGAGTCCCACACGTGGAAGAACACACCGTTGTATCATTTTGCAAAGTTGATATTTAAAAGTTTTTTCAGCCAAAAATGGAGTTTAAAGTAATTGATTCAAGTGATATCTTATAGGAATTATAGGTACTGAAGCAAGAGATGATGGGTTGTGATCTGGTATATTTATTGTTTGTAAGATTTTTGTGTGGAGAGGTATATACTGAGAGAGGAATCTGAAGATAATGTTAGCTATTTTAGATTGGTTAATTAGTTCTTTGAGGTTGTGAATGGAATCAATGGAGATGAGATTTCTGAGAAGCAGTTCATTTAGCTTGTTTTGGTACCCCATGTGCATTAAGAAACATTTTTCGGGTAGTCTGAAGTCCTATGAACAGTTCTTGCGACTCAATGACAGTACCCTTTTCTCCCAAAAATTCAGACTCTAGCCGAGAAGTATTAAAATGGGTGCAAAAATGTTGCTAACAATTAAGAAAATTGCTTACATTTGCGGAAAAAGCTGCAAATCGACCCAACTCAGGCTAACTTACACTCAATTCCCTTCGTACTGAGAGTTTCTTCAGCGATTCTATTTCTATGTTAAAGCATTGCCAAGATACAAGATATTCTCAAACAAAAGTCAAAGAGGTTTAGACCTAATTTTTGAAGAACCAACTGAAACACTAGGTGCATAAATCAAACTGAGTTGACTTGAGGATGAGGAATATAATCCAGGTTGAATAATTGGAACGATAGTATTATACTTACCTCTACTACAAAGTTAAAGTAATGAAGATACTCATTCTTTCCCACCCTAGCTCAACACCATATATTCATTTCATTCCAACACTGAAATATCAATTCTCTAGTGTACCTCTTAGCCCAAAACCTATCAGTTGTTTGCGGTTTTAGCTCAGTTGGGAGAGCGTCAGACTGAAGAGATTCAGTCATAGAAATCTGAAGGTCGTGTGTTCGATCCACACAAACCGCATTCTTTTTGCAGTCTCTGGCACCTTTTGCAAAGTTTTGTAAGTGTATTGAAATTTATGCAAGTGCAGATTAACTTTCCCTTTTACCGTTATTTTTGCACCCATTATAAAAAATCGTTCTTTTATAATACTATATACAAAGTATAAATGCTCAAACTTCCTCATCAAATTCTGGAAGATGCTTTTGAAGTCTTTTGATTGCCCAGTTCTTGCCAATGAACTCAATTTCTGGATCACTCAAACCTTCAGAATTGGTGTACTCTTTCCAGTACTTGGGGCTTCTAAATCTCGGATCTTCAGGACGGAAAACACCAAGAGATTCGCGGATACCTAGCACCGCGCTCCTCAACTCCGAAGCCAATTCAGATCTCAAGCTCTGTGCTTCCCTGCCTGTTTGAAGCTCCTGAGAGAGATCCTTAGGATTAAGCTGATCAATGTACTTTGTACACAAATCCCTCCATTTTTGCCTGTAGAACTCTATTCTCTCGTCTGAAAAAGCATCGCCTATGGTGATGTGGATCTCGGCGCCGAGATTGGAGGGCAAAAACCTCTTGATAGTGCTGGCCGCCAGGTCTTCCGGTGCAACCTTCTCAAACCCATACGAGAACAACGGCACCACCACAGGTGCTCTGGTCGATTCCATAATCAAACGCGAGATCCCCCATTTGAAGTAACGCATTGAGTTGTTGTATGGTTCTTGCAACTGCAACACAAATCCCTCTGGAAACACGTGGAACCAGGATGTTTTTGTTCGTATGAACGGAGACTTGGACATCAACACGTTGGTGCTCTCTGGGTTGGGTTTGATATAGTTGACTAGTTCCCTCGAGGCCTCTTTAGGAACGAGGTTGTTGATTTCCTGCAACGCAACTGGTTTTTCAGTCTCCTTCACTCCGGGAGCCCATTCCAAGTCTAAGGTATCGTCTGGACTCAAGATGCGGATAGCTGCGTCCAAGGACCCTTGGAACGGGCCCGTTCCAAACCTCTTGGTGCCCAAAATCTTTCCTAGGTTGAAAAACCACGACAATGTTGGTGTCAGGAAACAAATGTTGTGTGCCCCAAATCCCCACCTTATGTTGTCTATGTCAAAATGGTACCTGAATGGCAAAGCAGCGTAGAAAGCAGGGTCGTCGACCACAGACATGTGGTTCATGACCGTGAGCAAGGACCGGTTCTCCGACCTAGCTTTGGCCAACGCGGCGTCCAACTTTTCGATGTTGTGCAAGTACGGCTTGTACAACACGTTCATGGCTATTTTGGACTGGACAATCATGAACAAGCATGTTGCATGGGAGGCATAGTTCCACCAGGTTGATTTCCTTGGGTAGTCAGAGAGGAAGTCGTCGCCTCTCTTCAAAACGTCCTCGAACGACATGGTTGGGTGTATTTAGCGAAAACGTGTTGAGATAATTGCCCACGATGTACAAGATTTTCTTCTATTTGCAGATGCGACACCAAGGTACGACATTTTTGGGTGCAAATAGACATTTTGTTGCAATGGTTGAGAGTTGTTTGGGTGGCTGCTTTTGACAGGGCGTGTGATGAGGTATATTCTGTGAAGTGAAGTGGTTGGGTGAATTTTTGGGGTAGGATATGTGAATTTTTTTGAAGTTGTGTAAACAAGTAGAGTTGCAGGTGATACTGCAACGATGAAAAGAGCGGAAGATCCTGGGCAGGGTATATCATAAGAAGTAGTGGCGAAACTTAAACGCTCTTGACTTTGAAGTAGCATCGTAAACTGGCAACTCCAAGGTTGAATTGTCAACTTTATGACAGTCTTGTTACAAGACAAAGAAGATCTCTTGGTTATTTTGTGTTGTCAACAATGAGATGGTCATAGACTTGTTTAGTTTAGCAATCCAAAAGGTATTAACTAAGTTTTAGGATTCCAGTGAGACTGGATCATGAAGAAAATATGACACTTTCTCACTCTAATTTTCTACAAGTGCAGGTGATGCTGCTTTTGCGAGGAAAATCGATTGGATAGTGGTGCCAATGTTATTTCCAGGACATTATTCACTTCATATTTTAATTGCCGAGAAACAACAGACTTTAGGAAATAGTTACAGATCTTTCTTTCTTCACTGAGTAATAGTGTACTCTTTCAGCATTCCTATCACTTCAAATTCAAGCTTTGCTCTTCTGAATCTTCGCAACTGTAAGTAACAATTCCTAAAGTTCATTTAATCCGAGAACTCCCCATCATGTTAAACTGTTTTCGGAATTATTTACACATATTAAAAGAATAGTTGATTTGCACCCAATTTTTAGAACTATACCACTCATAATCCAATTTCAAAAAAGATATTAATCAAAGCTCCTACAGAATATATATCTTGCATTCTAACCCTGACATCTACAGCTCCAAACTGAACCTCCATAATACCACCATCACCTTTCAGTCCATATCGATCAACCTGCATATAATTTTCCAGGGCATCGCCATCTCACTTTTGAAAAATTTACAATTATCTTTTCCAATCTACTAAACAAGATGGCCAGAATCAAGAAAAAGGGAACGACCGGTAATGCTAAGAACTTCATCACCAGATCACAGGCGGTGAAAAAGATGCAAGTCTCGCTCGCAGACTTCCGCCGTCTCTGTATTTTCAAAGGTATCTACCCTAGAGAACCCAGAAACAAGAGAAAGGCCAACAAGGGTAAATCGGCCCTGACCACTTTCTACTATGCAAAAGACATTCAATACTTAATGCATGAACCTGTGTTAGACAAGTTCAGAGAACACAAGACGTTTGCAAAGAAGTTGCAGAGGGCTCTTGGAAGAGGCGAGATCCACGATGCTCAGAGATTGGACAAGAACAGACCCAAGTACACTTTAGACCACATCATCAAGGAGAGGTACCCAACCTTTTTGGATGCCCTCAGAGACATTGACGATCCGTTGAACATGTTGTTCTTGTTTGCAAACATGCCGGCCACCGACGCAGTTTCGCACAAGGTGACCCAGCAGGCCGAGAAGTTGTGCAACCAGTGGTTGGCGTACGTGGCCAAGGAGCGTGTTTTGAAGAAGGTGTTTGTCTCCATCAAGGGTGTGTACTACCAGGCCAACATCAAGGGCCAGGAAGTCAGATGGTTGATTCCCTTCAAGTTCCCTACAAACATCCCCACCGATGTCGACTTCAGAATCATGTTGACGTTTTTGGAGTTCTACTCGACATTGTTGCATTTTGTATTGTTCAGATTGTACAACGACGCCAACTTGATCTACCCACCAACTATTGACATTGAGAAGTTGAAGGGTATTGGAGGTTTGTCTTCGTTTGTGATGAAGGCCAAAGAACAGGGAGTCAACTCTTTGTTGCCCACTGAACATAAGGTTTCTCAGGCTCCAGAGGGAGAAGGCAAACAGTTAACAGGTGAAGAGATTTCTCGCGCTCTTGAGGCTGACGATGTGCAAGAAGATGAGGCTGATGATACCAATGTAGAAGAAATTGAATTGGACAGATTCGAGTCCACTACCAAGACGGCCGGTGACTTGTTGAACCAGCCTTCGAGATTCTCGTCTCCAACATCGACTTTGTTCTCCAAGTTTGTGTTTTACGTGGGCCGTGAGGTTTCTCTCGACATCTTGGAGTTGTGCATAATTGCCTGCGGCTCCTCAATCGTTTCTGAAATAGCATTGGACGACCTCAAATTGAACCAGCCTGAAGAATTCAAAAAGCTCGACTTTTCGAACATCACCCACCAAATTGTCGACAGACCAAAGTTAGCACTGAAGGTTGCTGGCAGAACTTATATTCAACCTCAGTGGATCTTTGACTGTATCAACAAGTCCGAAATCTTGCCTGTGAATGAGTATGCCCCAGGTGAGGTGTTGCCTCCGCACTTGTCTCCATGGGGAGATGCCAGTGGCTACAACCCAGAAGTCAATGCTGCTGCAGAGGAAGGTGAAGAGGAATCTGAGGATGAGGATGAGGATGAGGAGGAAGAAGAGGACGAAGAGGAGGACGAAGACATCAAGGCCCAAAGAGAGTTGGAATTGGAGGCCGCTGGTGTCGAGTATGCTACTGTTGCCAAGCAAGATGCTAAGAAATCTAAGAAGCAGAGTAAGAAGAGAGCCAACGAAGATGAGGAAGAAAAGGAATTAAAGAAGATTATGATGACCAAGAGACAAAGAAAGACTTACAACAAGGTACAAGGTGCTATTGATAAGGATGAAGCTAGACAAAAGGAATTGACCAAGAAGAAGAAGAGAATTGAGAAGACCAAGGCTGAGTTGAGTAAGTTGAGTAAGTAGTGTATTGTACATTAGTGATAAATAAAGAGTTCGTTTTATTTGAGGTGAAAGAGGAGAAGTTTATTAAGTTTGTAAAATTTACAAGCGATGGAAGGACCGAAAAGTACATGGAGGTTCTACGGAGCTCACGGAGAATTACAGCAATTTTTAAAACAGTAACGTTCTAGTAGTACATGATCTACTCTCAACCAGAAATGGGTGCAAAAACGACATAAGTCTTAAAAATCGAAAACGACATTTCAAAATCATCAATGATCAGGTCTACATTACGAACCTTAGGACGAAGATACTACAGTAATGGACTCTCCAATACCGAAATAAGACTGTTGTTGACTAGTCCTACTTGGTCTGTCAAAGATTTGCTCAAGGAACATGCACCTGACGAGAGCATCAACGGATCAACACTTCGCAAGTTGTTGCAGTTGTCTGGACTCCCCACAGATATATCTCCCGAAAAAGACTCTGAGTTGCTTGGAGCGTTGAAGGCACAGATGCTGTTGATTAAGAACTTATACGAAGGGTCTGAAAAGGGCGAGATAGGGCAGGAAAACAACACGCACTTCAGGTTGATTGCCAGTGACCACCAACCAACGAAGCCTTGGGATTTGTCTACTTTGAAGAGGAAAATAGAGGAGATAGAGGTTGATGAGGTTAAGGGAGAGAGGTATGAGTTAGGAGTTCCATTTATAATGAAGAGATAAGATTGGGGTGGTATTACTAAATTTTAGACTTTTCAGTTAAGGCTAGTTGGACATGTTTGAGGTTGGTTGATACCTTCAAGTTTTGGTATCCTTTGGTAGCTCAGATCTAGAATTATTGTTATAGAAAGCATCTCGTTAAGGGTTTATCTGGTATAGATGGGTAATTCTGTTGCCTTGTTGAGTCATAAACTCATTCCAAAAATTATAAATTATCCTGTTGACTTTCACTTAGCTATGTACTAATATAGTTACTGATTCAGAATTGTCTAAATTTACAAAGTACATCAACGAGAGTGTTCTGAGACATTTGACTCTTATCTATTATCGATACTCCTCCTCTTTGGTTATAAATGACTTTTGAAGTCCATAAAATTATCAGACAACTCTGCTTGAATTTCACGAACCAACCGTGAATATCTCAACTTCAATTGTAATAACCAAGTATAATCAAGTTAAATAATCAAACTTTTTACTAATTATAGGATCTCAAAAGATGATAAACAAGAAGCTGAGTGGATACTTTTGTTTACTTATGTAGCCCATTCTTGCTGAAATCGTCAATTATACCCAAATTTGTTTTTAAGCTCAATTTCAGATCTCAGAATGATTTGTATCTCTTTTGTTTTTTAACCTCTATAATTTTAACTTTCGAGTTCATTCGAGCCCTCTGCTCTCATTCACCTGAACTTAATTCAAGTGATTGTAAGAAAAACAATTCAAACATTCAAAAACCAACCAGTTGTTTTCTGAATTCACTTTTGTTTAAAGTAAGGAAAGATTATGATATGAGCTGTAGTTGTCCCAATTGACGAATTAGAACAAATTAGTCCCAAAAGTCGAAGTCTAAAAAAACTCAACTTTGCTTTGAACTTTCAGATGGATCAAAAAGTGGAATCTAAAGACTTCATTCCAATCTAGTGTCACAATTATTGAAATAACTGAATAAAAATTGTTTACAACAATTCTAATTACTTCCTCAACCTGGAATCCATCATCATCCTATCAGGTATCTCCAACGCAAACAAACTCTTCAAAACCTCCTGTAATTTAATCAACTCCTTCGTCCCCTGGTTGATCACCTCCACATCTGTGGATTTCGCAACATTCGTGTACATCTTCACCTGGAACGCATTCAGCTCGTCCAACAACTTCAAACTGATCTTGTCAGGAACACTCTCCTTGACGTCGTCCCGCACAAACACCTTGAATATCTCTATCACTATGTCTCTGTGGAAAAAACGAATACCTTTTATCCAGTACTGGTTGACCAAGTCGTAGCCTAAGTCGTCGAGGAACTGGAGAAACGAGTCCTTGTGGTCCTCCTCCTTGACGATGGTGTGCGTGTGCACCAAGGTGCTCTCGTATATGGTCTGTGCCGAGCACACCTGGTTCTTGCCCGCGATGGGGATGTCGGACACCTGCAAGGTCCATGTGAGGCGCGGGTGCGCGGCGCCCTCGCAGGGCCGGTCGAACAAGCGGTCCACCAACAACTTGTCCAGGTCCATGAACGGCGACGCGATGTTGAACGACTCGTCGTTCTGCCAGATAGTGGTGCACTTCATGTAGTACTGCTCGATCTGGTTGATCTTGCCCGGCTCGAACTTGGGCTTGAACACATTGTGCGGTTTGGTGATTAAGGTGTATGTCGAAACCGGCTGCGGTGAAAGCTGGCCAGTGAGTGCCTGGAGTGTGGAGACTGTCTGAATGTACTTGTTGTGCGGTATCAGCGATACAAACGAGAGTTGGTGTACCATGTTGTGCTTGATTTTTTTATTGAAAAATTTATGTACACTATATATTCTTCTGGGGGAGTTTCCTCTATAAATCCTTCTTTGACTCTTCTTCTGGGGGGATTTCTTATATATCCTTCTTTGACTCTTCTTCTGAGGGAGTTTCCTCCAAGAAAGCTGTTACGACGTAGCCTATGAGGACCACGTTTGCGACGAGCGCGGCGATTCCGCCACTTATGATTGCGTTTTTGTTGAAGATCCACTCGCTCACGAAGAAGGTGAAGATGGGGAAGATGATCATAGCAGCCGTGAAAAAGACTAGCTTTTGGATGACGGAACTGGGGGTTAGTAGGGGGTGGGTGTAGGATGTAGGGATGACTTACTTTGGGATGTCTGCCATAGTGTTTGATTGTTTTTTTGTATGAAAAATGATTTAACGAACTAATGAGTGAACAAACGAACTGACGAACGAACTGATGAACGAACTGACGAACGAGCTGACGAACGAAGTGAGTTAGTGAGTGAGGTAGTGAGTTAGTGAGCGAGTTGGCGAGTGAATTAGTAAGTGATTAGTGAGTGGATTAGTGAGTTAGTATTTGGATATTAAGTTATTGAATGAGTTAGTGAGTGGATTAGTGAGTTGATTAGTGAGCTAGGATTAAATAAGAGGGTGGATTAGTGAGTGGATTAGTGAGTGGATTAGTGAGTGGATTAGTGAGTGGATTAGTGAGTGGATTAGTGAATTAGTACTTGGATATTAAGTTATTGAGTGAGTTAGCGAGTGAATTAGTGAGTTAGGATTAAATAAGAGGGTGGGTTAGTTAGTGAGCGAGTTAGTGAGTGAATAGTAAGTAACGAGTTTTTAGTGTAGACAAAAATTATAATCAGTACAACAGGTCTTAAGCTAATTTCGAAGTTTAACTGATTTACTGGGAAAAGACCAGGCATTTCTAGATTACTAACTGGTACTGATTATTACTGAATTGTAGTACAGAACAGCGAACAAGTACAGTTAGTGGTGGTTATAATGAGGAAGGCAGTAGTGTTATTAATATGCTAATACAAAAACAGTGTAGTATTCACACCATATTAATAATTCAATCAGAACATTCTATTCACATGAATAGAAATGTAATGGCAAATTCAATACATCAGTACATATCACCTCAATAGCTCAGAACTGTTAAGAATATTAAGAAAATTGAGAGATCTTGGTTATTCTAACGTAATAGTTACCTAATCTAAGAAAATCAGGAAAAACCTTATCTTAATTTGTACTCTCACTTTTCTTCACCATTCAATATTCAGCCTTTTTATCTATCTTTTAAGACAACCATACTAAGAATGTATACTATACCATGCTATCATACCATATTATATCCTATCATATAATAATATAGCCTAGCATACTACACTATATCCAGGCATACCACACTATATCCTATCATACCATACTATATCATACTATTCAAATCCACACTCCAAGTCTCATCCTAATCTCACTCACTCACTACTCTCTAAATAAACTCACCACTAGCTAAAAAAACTTACTCACTCACTACTCACTTACTCACTCACTCACTCACTCACTTATTATTTATTCACTAATTATTACTCACTTACTACTCAATTACTCACTCTCTCACTCACCCACTCACTCACTTACTTACTCACTTCGTTCGTTCGCAAGTTTGTAAGTTCGTCGTTCGTCGTTCGTGCACCAAAAATCCAAATCCAAATTGAAATTCCAAACACCATCCATACCATCACCATGAAATTGTTTGGCCTCGTCGCATTCATCTCGACCGTCTCCGCCTTCGCAGACACCGGTGCGTTGTACTCCAACAACGTCAACCTCGGGCTCAGCGACCACATAATAGACGCCGCCGTCGTCTCCCAATCGGTGCGCGAGCGCACCGCCGAGTTGTGCTCGCAGGGCCAGCAATTGACCCTCTACCGCGTCAACAACTTGACGGCCGGGTCGCCACAGCACGGCAGCCTCGTGCGCCGTGTCCACTACGCGGACGCCAGAATGTTGGACTTTGAGTTTGGCGCAGAGTGCACCGTGGCCTACGGCGCCAGCGCCGACTCCAACATTGTCGTTGTCGACGTCGAGGACGCCAGCGCGAGTATCGACGACATTGTCCGTGCACACGGCGACGCCAAAAGCGCGATTATCGTCCAGGGGAAACCCTCCTTTGGCAAGCACGGCCTCGAGTCCGTCAAGCACTATGTCGAGGACAACTTGTACGATAACTTGCACATTGACATTGATTTCGACCACAAGAAGAGAGATCTCGAAGACAGAGGCGACTATGACGAGGCTTTGAGAGAGGTGGAGCACAGTCTTGAGGAGGTGGAGTCGTTTATCCAGAAGGAAGCGGATGGAATTGTGATTGACGAGTCTGAGAGCACCACCAGTTCCAAGCCATCTCCTGTTCCAAAGAAGGGGCCACATGCGACTGGTTTGTTTACCAAGTACCAGTACTTTACGCCTGGATTGTGGCAGACGATTATTGTTTCTTTGATTCTTTTGACTATTTTGTATATTGCGTTAGGGTGGGTTACATCTTTGGAGATTACGTATCTGGCTTTTGAGAAGCAGGTTGATTATGAGAAGAAGAATGAATGATTGAGAGATTAAGGTATGAGGGATGATTAGTTGATATAAGATGACAATTATGAAGTTGAGTGAATAAGATAATTAAGAAGCAGTATACAAATTTAGAGTAGCGAGTTAATAAAGTCCAAACTGGATTAAAAATTTTAGTATGGTTAAGATTATGGAGTAATCTAAAGTTGATTATATGTTAAGATTGTGGAGAAATCAAAAGTTGATCATATGTTAAGATTATGAAACAGTCTAAAGTTGTAATTATATGTTAAGTTCATCGAATAGCAAAATAATTAGTCTGTTTAAATCTTATGAATAGCCAATCAATTAGTATGTTTGAATCTCATGGTATAGTCAAAAAATTAGTATGTTTGAATCTTATGGATTGTCAAATAATTAGTATGTTTGAATCTTATAATTTGTATGTTAATTCTTTTGGAATGGTCAAATAATTAGTATGCTCAAATCTTATGAATAGTCAAATAAATAGTATGTAAATCTATTAACAGATTATCAGACTATCAACCTCTCCTCCTCCTCACCTCCCCCTCTAATATATATACGGAATTATCTTGTACGGAACCCTCTTCTTAAACTCCTCCCACGCCTCTCCATACTTTGCAGAACACTTTGCCTCATCTCTCGTCTGCCTATGAATCAACAAAGAAGCAAAGTAAATCGCATAAAAGTAAGTCAACGGAGTCTGAAACCCAGTCGTCAAACACCACGAAACTCCAATCAACCAGTCGCCAAAATAGTTGATGTGCTGCGAAACCCCCCACCAGCCGTCGCACAACAACTTGGAGCCGGTCTTGGTCGGAATGCACTTCATGTGGTCCAACTTTCCCTGCTTGAAGTGCGACTTTTGCTTGTTCGACGAGTAGAAGATGTAGAAACCTAATGCTTTTAGAGCTACAATGGCTGCGAAATTGACCCAGCCCAACTCCAAGTGGTTTTCCTTTAATGTCAAGTAACGGGCCTGCAACGAGTACGAGCACGGCAACCACGCCAAGTCGCCAAAACACAACATGAACCCAAACCCGTCGGTCGTGATGTCGATCATGCTCAAAACTCCCTCCTCGTTGAGCACACCGTCAAGAACGTAGAATCCCTGCAACAAATTGACCAAGATGAGCGAGTCGTAGACCTTTCCGTAGGTGTGGTATTGATGGTGAATACAAGACAAGTTCATCAAGAGCCAGAGCAATAATCCAGGTTTCAATTCGCAGAACAACTTGATGTCCCATGAACCGATGCGTTGGTTCAACTCACGACCAATAAACCAGTCGTAGATCAAGTTGCCTGTGTTTCCACCCAAGGACAAGATTCTCTCGGTAGTTCCGTTTCCATTTGGTGTTCTCAACGGAATGTACGAGCAAACATGGACAAAGGTGGAAAGTACAAAGCTGAATATCGTAATCACCACCGTCAACTTGAGCAAGTTTTCGTACAAGAATTCCAACTCTGGTAAGTACCAGTTTGGAGATGTTGCTGCCCTAGCAGCTAGAATTGCGAAAAGTCCGCTAGCAACGTAGACACCGTTGATTTTGTATGTTAACTGAGTGCCGTCTCTCAAGGTCAACCCATTGAGTTTTTTGCCTGGCGAGATGAAATCCACCACCACCAAGCCAAAGAACCACGCCAAGTATGCCAGCCAGACTTTTTTGTCAAAGAGCAAGTCAATCCAGTCTTCGTTGGTGTTGGGCAACTGTTTGAGGACCTGATCTAGCTGTAAATCGATGCCCTGGAGGGAGTAGTTGTCGTTTGCCAAAAGACCGAAAACAATGATTAGCAACGGGAGCCCGAAGATGATGCCTAGGGCGCCGGGCACACCACTGAACTCTCTGTGTGTGGTGATTGGATTCAACATGATGGGATTGAAATTTTTGGAGGTCCTATATATAATTTGTATAATTTGAAATACGATAAACGAGGAACGAGAACGAGAAGAGTGGTGAGCGAGGAACGAGAAGGAGAAGAGTGATGAGCGAGACATAAAGAATAAGAGAATACGAAATGAACGATGAACGAGATGAGCTATATGTACGAAATTTGTTAGAATGATGTATGTAAGAATGGTTGGGAGATGGGATTTGGAACAGAATTGGATGCCTGAAAAGTCTACTTCGATTTCCTGACATTTGCTAGTTTTGTAAATATTACAGAGAAGTTGCGAAAAGGTCAAGAATGTACATATTCATGATTCCTATACACCAAAAAGGGGCATGTAAGGCACTTGAGTCATTTGCTTCAATCAGGCACTCTAAAGCTTAAGTGAATTCAGGCAACACGTCAGTACAGCTACCGCACGCAAGCAGTGAAAGTGACGAACTTCGCAACAATTGCAGGGCGATCTTGGCTGGCAAGAATGTGCCGCACTTCGTAGTTTATACAATGTACACTTTAAAAGTGATTTCAGGTCTAATGTACTCTATTCAGACTTCGTACCAACTTCGTACCAAAACACCCTAATCACAAATTCGACTGTTCACTATTCAAAATTATTCACGAACTCATCTATTCCCCATTCTAAACTATTCCCATTCTAGACTATTCCCATTCTAAACTATTCCCATTCTTAATTATTCACCATTTTAAACTATACATCATTCTCAACTATTCACAATTCAAAACTATTCATCATTCTAAACTATTCACTAATAAACTATTCATCATTCTAAACTATTCACTAATAAACTATCAAATATCTAAACATCACCAATAAATTATTCACCAATAAACTATCAAATATCTAAAAACATTCACCAAAACTGTAACAATCCAATCACCAACCACCAGCCACCAACAATCAACTACCAACCAAGAAATTTTTTTCACATTCACTCTAAATCTATCTAAACTCAAATCACCACCCACTCATAAAGTTGCAAAAGCTGACCAAAGTGAACTCAACACGTCTACGCTCCCAACAATACAAAAAGTCAGTTGCAGGTCCAACGCTCTAAAGTCTAATTCACCAAGAATACAGGCTGACATGACACATGGGCAGGTTTCATGTGTCATGGGGTTGGCAGTATAACCTCGAGAGGGTGATGGGGTCTCGTAATAAACGTCGAGCGGGCACAATAACGGGTAGCAGTATTTATGTTGAGCGTATGCTCTATATTGAGCAATTTGCGAGGCCCAGCAGAATACGGATCCTTCTCGCAGTCTTTATTGTTCCTAGCATCTAGCACAAATATCCCATCATCTTATTATCGCAAATATGCACAACTTCCTCACAATACAAAGCATCTTTTCATCACAAATACCGTAATCGGAACACAAATAACATCAAATAGAAAGGTTAAATATAACCATAAGCCTTGACAAATTTCATTATGCTCGATATCTCGAATCGATAAAATCACAAATAGTCTAATTCGCGATCATTATCTGAAGAATACGTTAAATAATAAGGTATAGTCACCAATGCCTTATGAGCTAAGAAAATTTAATCTTCGATCTTAACGTTATCTACAAAATATCTGTAAATAGCTACTATCTGTGATTTAGAATGTCAAGGAAAATGTCAAGGAAATGTCATGTATTTACCGTTCATATCAAATGACTTAAAAATATCAAGACCTCAAAATATTGAATGAACTTGTACAATAAAAACACCACCCCTCTCGAGATCCAAGGCCATTCCCCGAGTCTCCACCTCCGTCTCCACAGTCCAAGCCCAAGATAAGCACCCAATTACACAGCTCACCACAATAAAGCAAACAATAGTGCTATAAAAAACGCCTTTGTGGCTGTTCCTTGGTCCCTTAGTGAAAAATTTCCAGTCCTCGAGAGCCTCGCATTGTTCAACGGTGATAGCCAAGTGTCCGTTGAAACTTCCCACGGGTGTATTTCATGTGAACAATAAGAGGCATAGCTCGTAATATGCATGAGCAGGAGGAGGAGATAACTAAGGTATGGCTCTTAAGGTTTACGCTTGTAGTTTACGCTTGTGGTTTACGCTTGTGGTTTACGTTTGTAATTGGTGGCGGTGGGTTTAGCCGAGACTCGATACAATACTGCCTAATGGGTAGATGAAGGGGATAGATTCAGGGATGATGAGGTAGAGGAGTGTACTGGTGTAAAGTGAATTGAGAGTGAATTGGGGAGCATAAATTAGTAAATATAGAGTGATAAGAGTAAATAGAGTGATAAGAGTAAATTGAGTAGAGTTAACAGAGAGAAAACAGAATAGAGAAAACAGAGCAAACTAAATAGAGTAAACAGAGCAAACAGAAAGTAAACAGAGCTAACAGAAGGTAAACAGAGCATACTAAATTGAGTAAACAGAAAGCAAAGTGCAAACAGAGCAGAGAGCAAACAGAGAAACAGAGCAGAGAGCAAACAGAGAAACAGAGCAGAGAGCAAACAGAGAAACACAGTGGACTAAACAGAGAGACTAAACAATTACCAATTAAGAAAGTAAAGGAAAATGAAATCAA
The DNA here is from genome assembly GCA_030556545.1 of Kodamaea sagamina. Taxonomy (NCBI): domain Eukaryota; kingdom Fungi; phylum Ascomycota; class Pichiomycetes; order Serinales; family Debaryomycetaceae; genus Kodamaea; species Kodamaea sagamina. Next base: position 44,157 of record JAKTUG010000024.1, on the reverse strand, counting down.
ATCATATCCAAGATCATCTAAACAAGATCCATATCGTAAACTCAGATTATGCAAAATAGCATCTTGTACAAATTATATATCTCAGCTCCAACAATACCTGCAATTTCCATCTATTGTAAAAAGATATACAGATACTCCACACATGTCGAACATACAATACCTCAGCGACTCCACCTTAGTGACGTAAACAAACCTAAATAGAATTTGTCCCAGCAGCGGGAAGTTTTGTGTCCAGGGTAGGACAAGAGGCCGGCCAAGATCGATGGTCCCAAAAAGGCTAAATTGAACACCTCGATTTTCCCCATTTGACCCGAGACGACGGCCGCCCAACCTCGACGCTGGCCCTCAGTTCCCCTACCCAGCGCTCCAGTGCTGCCCCGCCCGAGTCCACGTTGCAACATTTCATCCCTGCAAAATATAATAAAACGTACAGCGATGGCACAAAAAAAAATAACGCCGGTGCGAAGGTGCTATACTGGGGGTTTGATTACGGCCAGCGGCGGCGTGTGCATAGCGAAGGGAGGAACAATACTGGCGTTTTGATTGTTCGCTGGGGTAAAGTTGTCTCTGGTTGTGGTTCAACTGGTAGAACCATAACCAGAGAGAACTACAAGACTCTGTGAACTGTAAGAACCAGAGAATTACAAGAACTGTAAGAACCAACAAATACAAGAACCACACCTACAGATTCGTAAAGTAATTGTAGCACTCACTCTAATCTCTCCCACTTTTCTCAAATTTCATCACGATAAAGTTATCAAGAGTGGCTCCAACGATCAGTATTTTTTTTCCTTACTTATATACCTCACTCCCCGAACATTCTTTACATCCAAAACATTCCATCCCCAAATCTGTTTCAGATAATCAGCTTACCCTTGTGAAATTGATGCAATCCGACAGTTTGAGTGTGGATACCGTATATGTTGCACAGACTGGTTTGGCCTACACGCAAGGTGCACCCATGGTGAACAGCAGCCAGCCGCAAAACTACCTAGCGTTCGGGACGCAGCCGCCACCGGTGATTGCGAACGAGCAGTACCAGGACATGCAGGGCCCGACATCAGGCCACCCCTTCCCGGTGCAGCAGGCCTACGGCGGCGGCAGCTACGCCGGTGTGTACGCCCACCAGGGCGGCGTGCAGTACACGCTGGCGCCGCTGGCCGTTTCGCTGCGCAACCTGCTGACGAGCTCTGTGATGAACGGCGCGGTCTACCCTGCGATGAACCCGCCAGCGTACACTAATAAGTCGCCCACTAACAAGTCGCCCACTAACAAATCGCCCGTGCCCCCCAAAAACGACTCCCCCCCGATGAAGAAGAAGCGCGGCAGACCACCCAAACCCACCTCCCTCACCAACAAAATCACCACCACGCTCAACATCAACGTGAACACGTCGCCGTTGAGCAGCTCGCCCACGGCCGAGAACAACCTGAACCAGATTGTCAAGATGGGCGCGCCCGACTTTTTCACGCCGTTGATGCGCGTGTCGCCCAACCCGCGGCTCAAGAAGAAGCGCAAAACCGTGGCGTCGCTGCCGCTAGGCGTATCGCCGGTGAGCGCGGCGCGCCGCACCAAGCTGGCCAGTTTGCCCACGCCTGCGGCCGCGCTCCAGCCCGTGAACAGCTTTTCGCAGTACCACATCAACGCAAAGACCATGGACAACATCAGCAGCATCACGCAGGAGCAGTACCAGCAGGGCCTTGTGCAGCAGCAGGTGATGGCGGACACGGTGTTCTACAACACGCCGCCCAAAACGAGCGAGAAGACCAGTTTCTACAGCCCGGTGTACTTGGAGCCGGAGCAGAATTTGCTTCCGCCGGCGAATTTTGTGCCCAAGCAGGTGCTGCCGGTGGTAAAATCGCAGGTGCAGAAGCCGTCGATGTCGTCGACCCCGCAGAGCATTATTCTGGAGGGAAATCGATCTGTGAGGGCTTCTTCGATTGTTGATACTGCGATTGGTATTGAGGATGAGCAGGTTCAGGAATATAAGGAATTTAAGAGAGATTATCATAAAGATTATCTTAAGCAAGATGTTGAGTATCAGAAGAGACATGATATTCAGTATCAGAAGGCACAATACCAGAAGGCACAGGATATTCAATATGATGAAAAAGAGAGTATTTATAATGAAAAGCAGAATATTCATTATAATGAGAAGCAGAATATTTATAATGAAAAACAGAATATTCATTATAACGAAAAACAAAACATTCATTATAATGAAAAAAATCAACAGAACATCCATTATAATGATAAACCAACTCAGAATATTCAATACGAAAAATCCCAACAGAATAGTCAATTCGAAAAATCTCAACTCCAACAATACAACCAGCACCAAAACCAAAACCACGAAAACGACTTCTCCTTGAAACTCACAGTCGACGACCTGGGAAAAGCCATCTTCAGCTCAGACTTCTTTTCCCTGGTTATTCCTGAAAAAGAACCAGAGAGAGAACCAAGCCCTCACAGCTTCCCCAAAGATACACCAGTGAACTTCAAACTGATTAAAGAAAACAAGTTGTTGAGCTCTGTGATCAAACAATTTGACGAACCGAGGGAAAAACGCAGATTGGCGCACTCAAACTCGGTGATCGGCATCGAAGCACAGTACGTCTCCAACTTCTCTGACGAAATGGTGCCCACGTCGCCACAGGGCCCCAATCTCTTGCGCAGGCACAACTCGGACTTCACGGGCGTGGCGGCGTCCAGCATCGCGGGCGCGACGCTCGGGCCCATCAAGGAGCAGCCCAAGCAGCAGCCCTACGACTCCTTGGCCGTGCCACAGACCCCCAGCTACAAGGAAAACTACTTGTACTCTGCCACGGGATTGACTCCCAACAGCAACAACTTTGCGTTCAACTTGACGCCGCAGTTCAGCACGCTCATGTACTCGATGATGAACATGAACTCGCCGGCGCAGGTCAAGAAGAACGCGGGCCAGTTCTTGATGAACCAGGACATATTCATGAACGGTGGTTCGAGTGGTCAGATTATCGACTCGCAGCTGGACCACCAGAAGGATGATTCTCAGCAGGAGCTTATGAATGATTTGATGAGTTTGAATGAGCATAAGTTGGAGCATTTGAATGAGGGAGATGATAACATTAGTCAAGAGGATGATGAGGATTCTGGTGATGCTAGATTAGCATTGAAGAGTATTATGCATGTTAAGAGGAAGTGATTTGACTCGGAAGTTTTAAGTGATAGATGTCATTGAGATTTTAAGAATTCAATCTTTAGGAACTTGAGATATTGAGAATTTAAAGAAATATTAAGAACTTAGATATCATTGAGGTATTTAAATATCATTGAGATATTAAAAAGTCAAAGATATCATAAAGTTATTAAGAACTTAATGATGGCTCTGGGATATTAAGAACTTAGATTTCATTGAGCTCTTAATAACTCAATGATATCATTAAGATATTAAGAACTCAATGATATCATTAAGATATTAACAACTCAATGATATCACTAAGATATTAAAAACTATGAAATCATTAAGAAGCATCACTGCCTTAGAACTCAACTTCATCCTCATATCAACAACATCACTCAGTCACATCTCGACAAAAATCAAATTATTCACAAACACACAATCATCAAAACAATATCTACGAACTGGTTTCACCTCTTTCAATTCTCTCCATATTATTACGCTATCTCTAATAGACTAGTTAAATGAATTTGTATTATAAAACTATTCAAGGGATGACAATTAACGCCTCAAGCGTCTTCCTCGTAGTCCAACACGGAATTAAAGATCCTGGAATTCCACGAACAATAGTCCTCTATTGTTACGCTTGACGATGAAGATGCTCAAAAATACTCTGACCCCAAATGGCTACTTTAAGCAGATCAGGGTCACGTCAAAGATGGTCAACACAGACTCCAAGTGCCTCTTTTCACCCACAGTTGCGAGGTGCTGGGGTCCCCAACATTTTTCACCTCGTTAGTCGGGTTGATGGAGTACAATTTAATTGCGTGCCTTTTGCGTTTCAAGTTCGTTGAGTAATTAAAGGGTTTGATGTAACGTCAAGAGCTCATAATAGTTTGCATATTTTGGAACAAACGGGTGTTAATGGTGTTCCTATTGTCAAGAATTATATTCCTTGCCTGTGAGCGAACAATCATTTGAAAGGTGGTGAAAATGCTTGGGTCGTGGAATGTTGGTTGACTGTGCGTTAGTTCGACAGCTCTCCACCTGTCTACTTGACTTGGTGCACTCGGTAAGTAATCTAAATTTACTACCTAGTCCACCTCTTGGCACTCCGTTGAAGGAAGTTCAATGGGCTTTATTTTGAACCCGTGTAGCCTTCTGAGTGTGTTAGCATTCATCAGCTGCTGTTAAAATTGAGTTTGAAGAACTAGCTTTCTGTTTATTTTCTTTCCTGATTCTGTATTAACAGTTTCACGGGCCTTCGCCTCTTACTCTGAACCTCCTGCTCGTCCGCGGTTCCCATTTGCACCCATTTGCAACCGCACGCGTAACTATCAGCACGGCGTAACTCACAGCCCCTCATCACAGCACAAATCAAACCAAAATTTACGTCCCACACGACCTAAAATTTTTCAGACGAAGGTGCGAAAAATTTTCACCTCTATAAATTCCACCAATATCCTGTTAACCAACTTTTTAAAAACTAGTTGTTGATAACAATTATGTCTCACAGAAAGTACGAAGCCCCAAGACACGGTCACCTTGGTTTCCTCCCAAGAAAGAGAGCTGCCAAGCACCAAGGTAGAGTTAGATCGTTCCCAAAGGACGAGAAGTCTAAGCCTGTTGCTTTGACTGCTTTCTTGGGTTACAAGGCTGGTATGACCACCATTGTCAGAGACTTGGACAGACCAGGTTCCAAGATGCACAAGAGAGAAGTTGTTGAAGCTGCTACTGTTGTCGACACTCCACCATTGGTTGTTGTTGGTGTTGTTGGTTACGTCGAGACCCCAAGAGGTTTGAGATCCTTGACCACCGTCTGGGCCGAACACTTGAGTGACGAAGTCAAGAGAAGATTCTACAAGAACTGGTACAAGTCCAAGAAAAAGGCTTTCACCAAGTACTCTGCCAAGTACGCTTCTGAGGGCTCCGAGGTTGAGCGTGAGTTGGCCAGAATCAAGAAGTACGCTTCTGTCGTCAGAGTCTTGGCCCACACCCAGGTCAAGAAGACCCCATTGACCCAGAAGAAGGCTCACTTGGCTGAAATCCAGATCAACGGTGGTTCCGTCTCCGACAAGGTTGACTGGGCCAGGGAGCACTTTGAGAAGACCGTCTCGGTCGACTCTGTCATTGAGCAGAACGAGATGATCGACGTTGTTGCCGTCACCAAGGGTCACGGTTTCGAGGGTGTCACCCACAGATGGGGTACCAAGAAGTTGCCAAGAAAGACCCACAGAGGTTTAAGAAAGGTTGCTTGTATTGGTGCTTGGCACCCAGCTAACGTTGAGTGGACCGTTGCCAGAGCAGGTCAGAACGGTTACCACCACAGAACCTCTATCAACCACAAGGTTTACAGAGTCGGTTCCGGTGAAGATGTCGCCAACGGTGCCACTGAGTTTGACAGAACCAGAAAGACCATCAACCCAATGGGTGGTTTCGTCAGATACGGTAACGTCAACAACGACTTTGTCTTGTTGAAGGGTTCCATCCCAGGTATCAAGAAGAGAGTTGTTACCTTGAGAAAGTCCTTGTACGTTGACACCTCGAGAAGAGCCTTGGAAGAGGTCAACTTGAAGTGGATCGACACTGCCTCTAAGTTCGGTAAGGGTAGATTCCAGACCCCTGCTGAAAAGCACGCCTTCATGGGTACCTTGAAGAAGGACTTGCAGTAAGTTAACGTAGTTATTGTTGGTTGAGTTTTAGTTTCAATTAATACGAGATCTGCTGAGATGTAGAATTTGAAAAGTTCATGAAAAGATGTTGAAGTGAAATCGAAGGGGAAGGACTGAAAAAGACATTAGGTACAGTGTAGCTTCTTGATGATTGGATACGATGATATACTAAAGTAGGTTAGAATTGAGTGGTGATGTCTTTTTCACCTTTCAGTTCATAACCATTTTCATTAGATATGTACTTCTTAGATCAGTAAATTAAGTCAACAATTTCTTCAAAATTCTTGCCAAAATTGATAATTTAAAGTTAGACAAACAGAGAAATCAATAAAAATCACTCTAATGACATTTTTATCTTCGAGACTGTTAACCTAACATCATTTACACCAACAACCTTCTACCATTTTAACAACATAAATAAGATCTACATAAATAAGTTATACATAAATAATACATAAATAAGTTATACATAAAAAAGTTATACATAAATAAGTTATACATAAATAAGATTTTTTTAAATAACCAACCTTCTTTTCTCATCATTCTCTCAAAGATCAAATATACAACCAATACCAAATATCAACAGCTCTAACACTTAACCCCCCCCTCCAAACTACCCATCAAACTCTTTCTCCAATTTTGCAACCAAATTCAGGTAGCGCCAATGAAAAAAACTTCAAAAATTTACCTCATCTCTTCTAAATCATCCAAAGATGTCCTCAAGCAGACAGAAGCTAGCGCTTGTAAGGAATCCCACGCTTCCAGGCCAGACCACCCCCGAACAGAGGTACTGGAGAGGATACACAAACCCCCAATTGGTCAAAGAAAACCATCCCATAACACACATTCATTTCAACCCAGCGTCTCCAAACGACTTTGCAGTCACCAGCTCCACAAGAATCCAGGTGTTTCTGTCCAAAACTAGACAGGTGGTCAAGACCTTCTCCAGATTCAGAGACACAGTCTTCAGCGGTGAGTACAGATACGACGGTAAGCTTCTCGTGGCAAGCGATGCCTCCGGCTTGGTTTCCATCTACGACAGCTACCAACCACGTAACATATTGGTGAGTTTGAACCCATCCTCACATCCTACTCACGTCGCCAAGTTCCACTCCACCATCGGGAACCAATTGGTGACGGGATCTGACGACAGAGTGGTCAGACTTTACGACATCTCACAGACCACCAAGGGTCCGATTTTGCAGTTGGACGACTCATACCACACAGATTACATTAGAAGTGCCAGTTTCATACCGGGAAACCCCAACTTGCTTGCGACCGGGTGTTATGATGGAGTGGTGAGACTTTTTGACACCAGACAGACCGGTTCGAGCGCAGTGATTGCGCTGTTCCACCAACAGAACCCCGTGGAAGACGTGTTGGCCATCTCACCAACCACCTTGGTGTCTGCCGGTGGGCCTGTGGTGAAAATATGGGACTTGTCGAGAGGCTCGCAGATCCACGAGTTGAACAATTTCACCAAATCCACCACTACTTTGCACGACACAGGCGACAGAGGGTTGCTAGTGGGTTCTCTCGACGGCCACGTCAAGATCTTTGACTACACCACGTCCAACTGGGACGTCAAGTTCGGGTGGAAGTTTGGTTCTGGCGGGGTGTTGAGCTGTGCGGTGTCGCCGGCCGCAAACAACCACAAGCATTTCGTGACGGGGTTGACGTCCGGGTTGATTTCGATCAGAACACGGAAAACAGAGCCTGCGGTGCCCCAGGGCGTCAAGCAGGAGCGCACCAAGGCCTACGGGAGAATGATGAGAGGAAAAGACTACACAGGAGAGGAGGAGCACCGCATTGTGAATGCCACCACGCACCAGACAAAGAAGTTGAAGCCTTTCGAGAGACATTTGAATGCTTTTAGGTGGTCCGAAGCGTTGGACTCTGCATTTGTGCCTGGTCTTCAGAAAGAGGTCACTATAACGGTGCTCAACGAGTTGAAAAAGAGAGGAAAAATCAGAATCGCATTATACGGAAGGGATGAGATATCTTTGTTGCCGATATTACAGTGGTTTACGAAGACGTTGGACGATGCCAGGTCGATAAACATTGTGTGCGACTATCTTGCTATTATTTTGGAGATGTACGGTCCTTTAATTGACAAATCGGTGGACTTGGAGGAAGCTTTTGCGAACATGTTGAAGAGAATCAACTTGGAGGTGAGAAAGTGCAAGGAATCGAATGAGATTGCGGGGATGTTAGAGTTATTGACAGTATAGGTTATAGAATAGAGGAGAAAATTACCTGAAGAGTGTAATAAAATCGTGAAGAATGGGATACCTGAAGAATGAATATATCTAAAGAATGAGAGAGACCAAATGAATGAATATAGGTAAAGAATGAATATAGGTAAAGAATGAATATAGGTAAAGAATTAATATACTTAAAGAATGAAGAAATACACCAAAAGAATGAATATACCTAAAGAATGAGATACCTAAAGAATGAGATACCTAATGTATGAAGAAAATCCTAAAGAATGAGAGAAACCAATAAAATTAGATACCTAAAGAATGTATCTGCTTCAAGAATGAATATACTTAAAGAATGAGATACGTAAAGAATGAGATACGTAAAGAAAGAATTTACTTAAAGAATGAATTTACCTAAAGAATGAATGTACCTAAAGAATGAAAGTGCCTGAAGAATGAATAATCATAAAGGTTGAGGGAATCCAAAAGAATGAAGAATGAGATACCAAAAGAAGAACCTAAAGAATGAAGAGAAACCAAAAGAATGAATATACTTCAAGAATAAATATAAATAATGAAGAAAAACCAAAAGAATGAGATACACCATCTGAATGAAAATATAATACACCACTATAAAATAGAATAATTATAATCAAATATATATGCTAAAAGTCCTTATAATACATTACCATCTCCTCTTCTTCTTCCTTTTAAGATTGTTATCTTCTTTACATGTCTCAGAACAAAACCACCGGGTCGTCATCTGTTGCGACTTTTGAAGCCCAACACATTTATAGTGAAACCATTCACCGTTCTTACATCCCTTGTTATCACAAGCAATCATAGGTCCAAAAGATCCTTGCTTGCAGAAACAGTAATTTTCAGAGTCCTCATCCTCAGGGTCCTCATCTTCAGACTTCTGCTTCACCTTATCCTTCTTCTTCTTCTCTTTTCGTATCTTTTCCTTTGAAATTTTCTTCTGTTTACTTCGCTCTAACTTTTTCCTCTGCATCTCTTTATGCATTTTTATCTTCTGTTTCTGGTCCTCCTTCGGGATCTTCAAAATGAGCTTGAGGCCGTTGTTCTTAAGTATGTTGCTTTCCTCCTCCTTCTTTTCATTCTCTTCAACCGCCTCCTTATGCGATGCTAGTGGGTTTTCCTCATAGTGTTTCTTCAACTGGTCTCGTAGCTCCTCTTCCTGTGCTTTGTCTATTTGTCCACTGGACGTCTGTTCAAGCTGTTTGATCTCGTCCACAAGATATAGTTTGTGTGTATTTAGCTGGTTGTTCAACGCCTGCGCTTCTTGTATGGATTCGGCCGTGTACCTTTCGATGGCTCGTCGTATGCTCACAATGTCTTCAATCACACCCAGTTTTTGTCTTTCGCCGTTTTGGAGCTGTGTAAAAATGCCCTCTAGTCTGCTCTTCAACTTATCAATTGCAATATTGCACGACTGCACAAACCACACGGAGCGAATAACATCGCACGGTAGATGGTCCACCGTGGATATGAATGGCTTTCGTACAGAAGCATCCATGTTTATACTTTCTCCATGAGTTATGATGTTTTTTTATGTTTGCGCCTAATGTGGAAGGAGCCGCAGGTCATCGGTTTGTGTGCAGTCCACCGTTAGGTTTACTGGGTTTTGACTGGATTCTTAAATGTCTGAGCTGTTAAGTGGTTTGTTGAGTGAAATCTGAGTATTTAAGTAGATTGATGAAGTGTTCTGCAAGTACTCAAAGCTCTGAATGGTTAAGTAACAATGTGTTTTGGGCTAGACATGAGTTTAGTCTAGGGCCACTAACTGAACGTAGATAGTTCTTGGCCACAATGACTTTCTTTAAGCCGCATAGTGGCTTTTATTAGTAGCTACAGTAGTATGGAGGTCCAACTTATGTAAATCCAGTTCAATTTTTAAGCTAAAAGAATCGAATTTGTTAACGTAGAATCAAAAGCTGCAGAAGCAGCTACCACTTCAAAATGTTTTTGCAATACCCGAAGTCTAGAGTTGGGATCGTTTTCCACTTGGGGGTGTTCGACTCACATCACCCATAGCAGGAGATATTCAGGTTACTCCACTCCACAATAGGTTCACCAAATAACTGCTTCTCTTATTGGCCTCACAGATGGTAGGCAACCTCACACTAACAACCCATAGCCATTGCTATAGGGATTGGACTGACAGACGTGTAACACTGACGCAAGCATTTTCACTGATTGTTTGAAGTATTCTCACTGGTGTCTATATTTACATCTCCCGTGTAGAGTAAACGACAAACTATTTCACGCAACCACACTGCACCAACGGAATAGAAGAATTATTGCTGATTTTTTCTTCTTTTCTTTATAGTTGAGTTGCAATCGCACTCATAAAAAAATAGACTTGAAACTCTTCAAAACAAAATTTCGCAGCTTATTTGCAGCAATTGTCCAAAAACGGAAAATCTTTTATACATGAAATTTCTATAAACTATTTACATACCCACCTATCATTTGTACTGAAAAACAACCTCATCTTCTATGAAATCAACGCTCTGTATTTCAATGCTGTCGCCTTCCAAAATGTCACCCGGCAGTTTCCCATTTTTGAACTCTTGTTCCACTTTTGCATTAACTTCCAACTTGCAATGCATGTTGTTGAACCCTAAGAAATCAACATTAACATGGTTACCAGTTTTTGGACTATTCTTGATCAACAATCTAATTGGAATTTTGTCAGCCGCAGCAATCTCATTGCGATTCAACATCTCTGCATACTCTTTCAAGAAGACTCCCTCCCAGAACTTTTGTGAGAATTTCTGTGCCCAGTAACAGGCAATATCCATACTTTGCAAATGGTCTCCAATATACTGCATTTCGTTGTCGGGAACAGATTCCTCAATAGCACGGCCATCTTGTTTCAATAAGAAATCTTCAATTTTCCAGTGGTTAACAATATCTGTGTACCTTCTCAACGGTGATGTTACGTTCAAGTACATGGAAACACCCAAGGAATCATGCTTTTTCAAGGTTGTCAGGGTTTTTGCAGAAGGTAGAAATGGAAGCAACTTGAGTGTCTCTAGTTCAGTTAGTTTCTTATTCTCACCCCCCAACATCTCCATCACTTCCTTTCTCACATCTGGGTGCAATTTCATATCTAGAGTTCTGAAGATGGTACGAATCCCATTTGCATTCGCAAATATGGCACTCGAGTGGTTGGCAAGAATCATTAGCTCGGAAACAAGCAACTGTGACTTGGAATCAAGTCCTTGTGCAGTATCCTTGGTGATTTTGATACTCTTATTGGAGTTTGCAGGACGAATTTCATACCCATCAGGATGCACTAAAAATTGAGGTTTTGACAAAGTTTCAGAACGGGCGACAACATTCACTTTACCAGTGGGCATACCAAACAGAATACCTCCACCCACAGCTAACCGATACTTTTGGAAAATAGATGCAATCTTTAAGAGTTTAAACAAGTTATCGAAATGGACATCACCACTGTGTCCACTACTCTCGTAGGCTTCCACTAGTTTTTCATCTGCCAACACTTCGTTGACTTTCGAGTAAGTGTAATTCAATGGGAAGTTCCTAACTGTTGAAAGTTTGATAGTGATGCTCTTGCAAATCAGATCATAAAAGGCCTTCAACGAATCCTCATCCATTTTGAGTGCAAGGAACTTCTTAGGTACTTTATACTGTATAACAAACAGTCGTGTATCCTTACCATCTACCCCCAACCCACTAAGGTTGGAAATAGTTTTGGGAAACATCATCAATGCCTGCTCTGGCAAGTAAATTGTCCTGCCCTTTGTAAGGGCGAACTCATTTAATAGCGAATCGGGCTTGATGTATGAGGAGGGGTTTGCAATATGTGTCGAGACCACATAGTTTTCTTCTTCTTCGTGAATCGAAAGACCATCATCAATTTCGTGAGCATCAGGTGAGTCAATACAGTACACAGGCACATGGGTTAAGTCTTCTCTTAATTCAGCAAGACGGTCTTCACTGTAGAAATCATCCACCCATGATTCCTCGGTCTCTCCACAGTTGTCAATGTAGTCAAAATATTCTTTGGATAATTCGGACATCAAGGAAGTGTTTGAACCGGGAATTTTCATAGTCCTGGACCAAAAAATGGGGTTGATTAGGGTTTCGCCTTTGGTTGCAGCTTGTAGATCATCGAGTACCTTGTAGGTTCTCGCACGAGAGTATTCGTGACTGTAGCCCACATGGCCTGGTTTCGTACCCAAAGCATCATCTATCATACGAACGAGTGAAACCAAGCTGCTTTCTGCAGCATGGTCATTTGTGAAGTTTCCAATAACATAATCTTTTAGCAACTCAACAATCTGGTCATAAAACTCGGGTTTTGGAGACGCAGGGTATTCAATAGGGTCCAATATGTGGAGATAGTACTGTACAAACTGCTTCAACTTAGAAAAGTCCTTCAAATACTCGACAGATCCCGATACAATGCTCATATTTGTTGTTGGTATGATGGTGACGCTTGTAGGACAATAGCCACGATGACTCTTATCCAAGTTGTAAAGACGTTGGTGTTTTCTGAGACCTATCACCAAAGCTAGAACCTTTGAGACGTGGTACTTTTGCAGGTCTAGGTCTGTGGGATGCTTGCACTGGGAGTACATCATGTTCAAGGGCACGTCATTGTGAAAGTACTTCTCAAAAGAGTATACGAGATGCAACATTTCAAAGATTGAAAACGTTCTCGGGGACTTTAGCACATCACCATTTTCATCGTACTGTAAAATTTTGTGAAGGCTCATTAACCTAGTGGATACTTTGTATGTCTCAAAGTTAGCTTTAAGTGAGAGGCTTGTGAGTGCATCACCAAAGAATTCTCTTGCAGCCACAGGCACATGGAAAGTGTTTACATTGCTGTTTGTCAAGAACTGGGAAGAGGCCAGGGCCATTAAGAAACTATCGGTTTCGTTGCTGACTGCCTCAGGACTGTCAGTCTTGTCATCTTGAAGTTTCTCACGTAAACCCAGTGGGGAGGCATCGGTAGACCGAGAGAATTTGGCATCAGAGATACCAATAGGTGCGATATCTAAAAACTTTGTTTCCAATTGTACAAAACTTTCGAGCACTGAGTGGTACTCTTCGGGAACAACAACTGGGAATCTAAGTTTGATCTTCAATTTAGTACCAAAGATGATCTCTCCTTCGTCATTGACAAAGGTGTAGGACAAATCCGTGAGTTTCTTAGGCACTTCCACCACAATGTAGAAAGTATGGTTATCGTCACGCAATGTGACCAAATCGCCAATGGAAATGGTCTCGTTTAGGGTTTCTGGAGATAAACTGGCATTCCGAATACTCAGAAGGATCTTTTCTCTTGACATATCAGACGTCAGTACAATATTTGCAAAAGTTTTTCTCCAAGAGTCTGAAGCATTGAGATACCGTTTCTTGGTTCTATATTGCGCACCCTGCTTAATTTCAGCGAATAACTTGTTATTTGCCAAAGTAAGATCAAGTTTAGTGTTGGAGGGGTCATAGCTGAATTCAAATCTCAGTCTAGATTTCGTCTTTTTAATGATATCCCTGACAATAGCGAGCTTTTCTACTTCTGATTTTCGTGGTGGTTGTGGACCTTTTCTTCCACTTTGCAGGTCGACAGGGTTTGACTCAAGGTCAAAACCTAGGTTTTTTGTAGTATTGTTGAAGCTTTCTAGGCGTGTTGTGTAGTCCACACGTGGTAGTTTTGCATTACGGTTCAAACGTTGTGGTCTACCGTTTGAGAGCAGTGGATCTGTTGCCTTCCGGTTGTAATGGTCTGCTTCACGAACAAAGCGAGGCGGATTTGCCTTCCGACGAGCACTCAGCAGTGAGGTTGACCGGAGCCGTATACCATACAACCCTGATGTATGTCGGGGAAGTTGTGCACTAAGCATCTGGAATATGTCAAAATCAAAAAAACCCATCTCGATATTTACGTTACGTAATATTGGAAAATCATCAGCACCGCAATTCTTCAAAAGTTAACGCGTACCAAAACAAAAGATATTTGCAACTGTAGATGAAGGTCGAAGAATTGATTATAGATGGATTCAAGTCGTATGCCACACGCACAGTGATATCGGGGTGGGATGCACAGTTCAACGCTATTACAGGGTTGAACGGGTCCGGTAAATCAAACATCTTGGACGCAATATGTTTCGTGCTAGGCATAGCATCCATGACCACAGTCAGAGCCTCCAACTTACAAGACTTGATTTATAAACGTGGACAGGCGGGTGTGACCAAGGCAAGTGTCACTATAGTGTTCAACAACAACGAGATCTCGAAATCGCCCATTGGGTTTGAGAACTGCGCTACTATAAGCGTCACCAGGCAGATCATCTTGGGCGGATCGTCCAAGTACTTGATCAATGGGCACAAGGCACAACAACAAACGGTCCTCAATCTATTCCAGTCGGTGCAGTTGAACATCAATAACCCCAACTTCTTGATCATGCAAGGTAAGATCACCAAGGTGCTCAACATGAAGCCTTTGGAGATCTTGTCTTTGATTGAAGAAGCTGCAGGCACGAGAACCTTCGAGGAACGTAAGGATAAGGCTCAGAAAACAATGGCTAAAAAGGAAGCGAAGTTGATAGAAATCAGAAACTTGCTCAAGGAGGAGATAGAACCTAAGCTTGAAAAGTTGCGAAATGAAAAGAGAAACTTTTTGGAGTTCCAGCAAACTCAGATAGATTTGGAGAAGCTCTCTAGAATTGTAGCAGCTCACGACTACTTGAATTTGTCCACCAAGTTTACAAACCACTCGAATTTTTTATCACAGCACGAATCTCGACTTGCTGAACTAAATTTTGAAATTGAGAGATTGAACATTGAAATTAACAACTTGAATGATGATTTGAACCAGGTGAAAATACAACGAGAATCAGAACTGAATAACGACGGGAAAATCAAGGAACTAGAACAACAAGAGCAACTTTTAAGCAATGAGATCACAAGGCTAACCACCTCTAGAGACATCACACAGGAAAACCTACGAGATGAAAGTAACAAGCAGATCAAATTACAGCAGCAAATCCAGGATATTCAGACCATTTTGGACACCAACTTGCAAAATTATGCCAACTACGAGTTCAAGTTCAACGAATCAAATGGTAAGCTAGCGGTTTTGAAAGAAGAGTTCAACAAAAAGGAAGAATTGCTTTCAACTTTGTCCACAGGTGTCACTTCTGACGGAAGTGTGAGTACTGGTTACACGTCGCAACTCAACGAAGTGAAGGAAAAGCTCAACTCTGCTACTACATTTATTCAAAAGTCCAACTTGAAAATCAAACATTTGCTGACGCAAATAACAAACGATGAGATTAAATTGAAGAAAGCCAGGGCTGAGAATGAAGCTTTATTGGAAAGTACAGCTGTTTACAAGAAGGAGATCCAGAGCAGGGAAGAAGAACTCAACAATAAATTGGGCTTTCAGCCTGGGGCGTTGATCAGCGACTTGAGGCAAAGAGAAGCCAATCTCTCCAACAAGGAGAACAAGTTGAAGCAAGAATTACATTATATGGAAAGAGATGTGGGGAACATCGGATTCAACTACCTGAAACCACATTCAAATTTTGATGATTCGATGGTCCGCGGTATTGTTGCTCAACTTTTCAACTTACCCAATACTTCTGACGATAAAGCGCTAGCATTACAAGTCTGTGCTGGAAACCGTTTGTACAATGTGGTTGTTGACAACTCCGAAGTCGCGTCTCAATTGCTCGAGCGTGGACAGCTCAAGAGAAGAGTTACCATTATTCCTTTGGATAAAATCAGCGCAAGGTCTGTAGAACCTCGTATTGTGGAGTATGCAAGAGAACTTACTCCAAACAAGGTGGAACTAGCATTGAACTTGATTGAATTTGAAGGCGAGTTATTGAAAGCAATGGAGTACATTTTTGGCACGACTTTTATTTGCAAAGATCCACACACAGCAAAAACTATTACCTTTGACCCTAAAATCAGATCGAGGTCTATTACTTTGGAAGGTGACGTTTACGACCCAGAAGGTAATTTATCTGGAGGTTCAAGAAAGGGCGGATCCTCAATTTTGCTCAAGATTCAAAAGTTCAACAACTTGAACCTGGAGCTTAACAAAGTACAAGCTGAGTTGCAGCTGATAAGACAGGAGTTACACCGTGTGGAGCAATTAGTCAATAGTACCAAGTCGTTGCAGAATGAGATTGACTTGAAGAAGTATGAGCTTTCATTGTTGGAAAAGAAGTTGGAAAATAACCCTTCGTCGATGATCTTAAAGACCTACCAGGTTAATGAGAACGAAATCGCCACCCTTTCAGCTCAGATTAATGAGGAGCAAAGAAACTGTGAACAGTACCAAATTGAGATCAACAAGATCTCCAAAGATATCAGTGAGTTCCAAAGTGACAAGGGAAGTAAGTTAAAGGGATTAAAGAAGGAAATTGGTGAGATGAAACGTCTTGTTCAAGCAAAACAGAAAGAATTAGAGAGCCAAACAGATAAATTCCAGCAAATGCAAATTGACAATGAGCAACAAAAGTCCGAATTGAGCAACTTACAAGAACAACTCAAGTCATCTACAAGCAGTATTGAAGAGCTGACTCGCCAGTTACTGAGTTCCTCCATGAAAATCCAACAGCAGACAGACGCTTTGACATTTTGTAGGATTGAATTGGAAGAGGAAAGAGCCAACTTGCTCAGTTTAGATGACGAAATCAACGAATTAATCCAGACAATCAAACAGAAGAATGCCCATGTTGGAGAAGCCAAACTTGACATCCAAAAATTGACCCACGAGTTGGAGAAATCTGAGGGGATCACAAGCAGCCTCAAGGCCAAGCTCGACGAAATCATCCAAGAACACGACTGGGTCACAGACAGCAACATTTTGGACAACTTGGTTCAACAGTACCGCAACATCAACTTGGAAGAAAGCTATGCCCAATTGGGGTTGTTACAAGAGAAGTTCCAGAGTATGAAGCGGAAGGTCAACGTGAACATCATGAGTATGATTGATAACGTGGAAAAGAAAGAAACTCTGTTGAAGCACATGGTGAAGACAATAGAGAAAGACAAGAGCAAGATTGTGAACACAATAGACAAGTTAAATGGGTACAAGAGAGATACGTTGAACTCGACGTACCAAAAGGTTTCAGTTGACTTTGGGCATATTTTCGCGGACTTACTTCCCGGATCGTTTGCCAAGTTGGTGAGTGTTGACATGATGGACGTAACCAGAGGCTTGGAGGTCAAAGTGAAGTTGGGAGAGGTGTGGAAGGAGAGTTTGGTTGAGTTGAGTGGAGGACAGCGTTCGCTTATTGCGTTGTCTTTGATCATGGCGCTTTTACAGTTCAAACCTGCGCCGATGTATATTCTAGATGAGGTTGATGCTGCTCTTGATTTATCACACACGCAGAATATTGGGCATTTAATCAAAACCAGGTTCAAGGGATCTCAGTTTATTGTTGTTTCGTTGAAAGAGGGGATGTTTACGAATGCCAATCGGGTATTTAGAACGAGGTTTCAGAATGGTACGTCTGTGGTTTCTGTTATGTGAGGTTGAGTCTTGTTTGCGATGAAGATTGATTTGTATTTGCAAATGAAAGATTGATCTGTATATACAAATGAAAGGTTGATCTGTATATACAAATGAAAGATTGATCTGAATTTACAGGTGGAAATTGAATTGTATTTACAGATGAAAATTGTACTGTATTTATAGATGAAGATCCATATCTACAGGCGAAAAACTGATCTATGTTTAACTGATAAAAAATTAGAGATCTCACTACAGATGAAAAACTAGAGATCGTACACAGAAATAGAATTAGAGATCTTGAAGTTGAAAAATTAAAATACATACAGATGATATAGAAATCTTACTAAAGATGATGATTAGAAACCTAGATGTAACATCTCTTCAATAATGTAACGGTTTGTATATCCATCAACGAAAAATCAAAACCGTTAAGAACAATTTTTGGGATTCGCCAGCCCCGCTTAAATCCTCTCGGTGTTAATAAACCCGATAAACGGCGAGTGCTAGCACAAAACACCACCCAATTAAAAAAAGTACTTAAGGTGCGAGGTGAGTTGAGCGAAATTTATCAAAACCAAACACATAATGAACTACGTTGGTCTGTTTTTCACTGGAGCCTTTCTCCTTAACTGTATCCCACATCTTGCCAGTGGCTTGAGAGGTGAACGTTTCCCTACTCCATTTGCCACCCCAAGACCAACGGCTTCCTCGTCGCCATTCTTGAACTTCATCTGGGGAACTGGTAACGGTGCTGTTGGATTGTACCTTTTGTCGAGACACACCTTCCCATTGCAGGTTACTGAGTTGGTTGCCATTCTTGCTGGTTTCCTTTCTTTGGGATCGTTCCTTTCGTTCCGTTTTGCCAAGTTTAGAGAATCTTTGAGTGATTAGGAAGTTTGATAATTGATAATTTGAATGATTTGAGATTTGAAAGATTTCAAGATTTGATGATTTGAGATTTGAACTTATTGAGTAAACTTGAATGTATTAGATATGTATTTAGAGGAATAATAAGAATTAATGTTGAGTGATTCATGGAGAGAATTGATCAGTTGAGTTTTAGTGTCGAATCTAAATAGAGATCTGCAAAGATAAGTATAAGATCTTGAGAATGCAGATAAAGAGTCTCAGAGTAGGGAAATGCCACATTAGAGAGTTCATTCATTTGTTAAAGTGATTCAAACAAATCATGAATTCAAGAACCTTAAGATCATTGAAACTTCTGGATATTGGATGTCAATCAAATTGACGAAATAAAAGGTTGAAAGTTTGCTAAAGATCGAGAATTCAGATAAAACGTGCCTTAAAATCGGGAGATACGAAATTAGAGAGTTCATCCAGTTATAAAAATATGAAATAAGAATCTTATGATCATTGAAACTTCTGCATAACGACAATCAAATTGACGAAATAAAGAGTTGATGAGTTTAATAAATACTGAGAATGCAGTGTCTCAGAATCGGGAGATACGATATGAGAGAGTACATTCAGTTGTTAAAGTAATTCATTATCTAAGATAATACTTCTGGAAATGTAGGCACTTGCATTAGGTCAAACAAATTGACGAAGTAAAGAGTTGAAAAGTTGCTAAATACTGAGAATGTAGATAAAGGGCTTATTAGAATCGGAAGATACAATATTAGAGAGATCACTCAATTGCTAAACATTTCAAATCAAGAACCTAAAGATCATTGAAACTTCTGAATATCTAATCTTGCATAACGTCAATAATTGACGAAATAATGGATCTGAAAATTCTACCGAAATAAATTTCTGATAATAAGAACTCAAATACATCAAGCACCAATGCCTACTCAATACCTAACCTATAAATCACAAACTCTACTAAAACAAACGATCAAGGATCTCGTATCATTCTGTTGATCTCGATTCTATGGCTAACCCCGATATACGTGCCACGATTTCCCTGCCCCTACCAACACCTCCCCAGTTCTATCACCTCACTCCATCCCCAATGCCCCCCCCTTACTCGCACCAAAAACTCCCAAATATCTTCTCCAAAATCATTATCAATGTCGTCCTAACATTTTCTCGAATTTTTTTGTTGAAAAAAAAATAACACGTTCAAAGAACGAGTATACCATCGCTGCCAACAGACCGATCGATCGACCAATCAGCTATATCATCACATCATATAGCTTATAAGGACACGAGAGGCGCCACACACTCACAAGATTGATTTACTTGCATAGCCCAGGAGGAGAGATCACTGGATCAGTACTTTTATTGAAATGGCGGTGTCAGTACAGATGACGCCGTACGACTACGAGGATAAGCCGCGGGGATCGCAGCAGCACAGCGTGGTGGACTCCAGCACACGCCGGATGGGGTTCTTGCCCACACTCAAGGCCAAGTTTGTCGCGCTTGTCGCGACAGTGGTGGTGGTGCTATCGCTCGTGAGAATAGGCGTGTCGTGGGTGGACGCGAGCGCGTACGCGCCGGATTTCGGCAACGTGCCGCAGGTGCAGTACTTCGACTTGGGTCACTACGTCGGGTCCGCCAACGGGTGGCAGTACGACGAGCGTGTCTTGTTCTGCGTGCCCTTGAGAGACGCCGCCGCGCACTTGCCCATGTTCTTTGGGCACATGAAAAACTTGACGTACCCACATAATCTCATCGACTTGGCCTTCTTGGTGTCGGACTCGCTGGACGACACCATGGGCGAGCTCAAGCGGCACTTGAACGAGGTGCAGAGCGACCCCAACACGAAAATGCATTTTGGCGAGATTGAGATTTACGAGAAGGACTTTGGCCAGGTGATTGGCCAGGGGTTTTCGGACAGACACGGGTTCGCGGCGCAGGGCCCGCGCAGAAAGTTGATGGCGCGCGCCAGGAACTGGTTGTGGACCGTGGCCATCAAGCCGTACCATTCGTTTGTGTATTGGAGAGATGCGGATGTCGAGACTGTTCCGCGGACTATTTTGGAGGACTTGATGCACCACGATAAGGATGTGATTGTGCCCAATGTGTGGAGACCGTTGCCGGACTGGTTGGGCAACCAGCAGCCGTACGACTTGAACAGTTGGCAGGAATCTGACGGAGGATTACAATTGGCGGAGACTTTGGACGAAGATGCGTGTATTGTTGAGGGATATGTTGAGTATCAAACGTGGAGACCGCATTTGGCGTACTTGAGAGACCCGTATGGTGATCCTGAGGTCGAGATGGAGTTGGATGGTATTGGAGGTGTTTCGATTTTGACCAAGGCCAAGGTATTCCGCACGGGTTCGCACTTTCCAGCCTTCTCGTATGAAAAACACGCGGAAACCGAGGCGTTTGGCAAATTGAGCAAGAACATGGGCTACTCCGTGATTGGGTTGCCGCACTACGTTATCTGGCACATATACGAGCCCTCGTCGGACGATTTGAAGCACATGGAGTGGATGGCAATGGAGGAGGTGAGACAAAAGGAGGAAGCAAAGATCAAAAAGGTGTACGATAAGGTTTGGGGCAAGGCGTTTGACGACGTGCAAGATAGCTGGCAGCGCGAGCGGATGATGTTTTTGAAGAATACGGATATGTCGGGCTTGCGGGATGTGAGTGTTGACTGGAGTGGGGTGGATGAGTGGAAGCTTGATACGCAGAAGGTTCAGGGAGATCGGTTGGCTGAGTTTAATCCGTAAACGAGCGAACGAACGAACGAGCGGAGCGAGTGAGTGAGTGAGTGAGTGGGTAAGTGAGTGAGTGAGTGGGTAAGTGAGTGAGTGAGTGAGTGGGTAAGTGAGTGAGTGAGTGGGTAAGTGAGTGAGTGAGTGAGTGGGTAAGTGAGTGGGTAAGTGAGTGAGTGAATGAGTGAGTGAGAAAGGAGTCAGTCAGATAATTAAACCAGAAAAAAATGAGAACTGAGTAAAAGAACGTCTGTGAAGTCGGTGAAACTATAATTGCTTCGTGAAAGTGTAAAACTCCGTGAAAGTATAAGCGTTCCGTGAATGTACTCCGCGAAAGTATAAGCGTTCCGTGAATGTACTCCGCGAAAATTCAACAAAATTCGACTGTGGAAGCACATCCGTTAAAAGTACACCCACGAAACAAACCCCAATCTACTCCCTCGACCTCCAAACAATACTACCCCAGATCTGACACCCATTGCCCACCGATATATCCGGCCCTGTTCTATAGCATATGTATATTAAGAGGCTGAATGCCGTTTATTGTTATCGTCCCCTAATCTCTTTATTAATAGAAGTGGAGTCTGAATCTAAAAAGCTTAGCTTTCATCAAGTCGTAATTGTCTTCACAACTCTCTACATGTTAGGATCTCTGGTTTTCTGCATCCATGCCACAGCCATTTGCAGAGTCATTTGTCCCCGTTCGATCTCGCAACTATGTGATTTTGACGTATGTTGCAAACTGCCCAAAACGTTAAACTGCGCTCGGATCAAGTTCCGCGCCTCGAATGTCTGTTGTCATGTCTGCGGTGCCCCGTAGCTTCGTTACGTTCGTGTTCCTAGCGGAAACCCAGCTGGCGGGTGCCCCTAAAAATAGTGTCGTAGGGCCCATGTAGATGGCCCATGCCGTGGACTAGACCTCCAAGTCTTTTTTTGCGAAACATATACGTTGGGGCATGTTCCTGTTCTAGACCAAGCTTTATGCCTGGTGCATAGGGTTACGATAGAGGATGAGGACAGAGTTCGACACGGATTACAAATCGAGCAAGCACCCCGTAATTTTCGTGGAGATTAGATATGTTATCAATAGAGATTCGAAATCTTTTGGATTTTGGAGAGAGGAGGGGAGTGGTCTAGAAAATGATTGCTGGAAATTAAAGTAGCAGGACTAAAGAACTCAAAAGATTAAAGGGTTAAGGATTAACGAACTCAAAAGATTAAGGAGCTCTAAAGAAGAGCTAAAGATAGAGCTAAAATTAAAGAAGGAGCTCAAAAATTAAAGAAAGAGCTCAAAAATTAAGGAACTAAAGAAAGAGCTCAAAAACTCAAAGACCGACAAATAACTCAAAGACCGGTAGTAAAACTCAAAAGGTTGATTCACTTACAAGACCGACTATGAAACTCAAAACTTGACTAATGGATTCATAAGGCCAGGACAAATGAAACTTTAAAGGTGTGATGAAATTCACAGGAAAAGGACAAGAAAGGACATGATTTGAATAAACTCAAAGACTGAAAAGATGTATTAATAAAAGACGTACTAATAAAAAACATTCAAATGAAGGACCTTCAATGAAAGCAATAAAACCCAAACCAATAAAACCAAAACCAATAAAACCCAAACCAATAAAACCCAAACCAATAAAACCCAAACCAATAAAACCAAAACCAATAAAACCAAAACCAATGAAACCAAAACCAATAAAACCAATAAAACCAAAAAACCAAAACCAATAAAACCAATAAAACCAAAACCAATAAAACCAATAATACCAAAAAACCAAAACCACCTATAACACCATCTAATAAAAGACCTCAAAAAACTAATAAAAATCTTCTAATTAAAACTAATAAAAGTCCTTCATAAAAGTCCTTTCTCGTTACTCTATCACCATGCTGGAAAGTCACTCCACAAGAAATTTACGAATCTTTCTCCGTCCTCTCTTCAACCATTTTCCGTACATTAGTCTGGTCCTCCTCTTCGGTCTTTTCATCTCGCAAAACCTCACGCAAACCTCTCGCAACACCGCCATCACCTCACGGCCTCACAGCCTCACACCACCTCACATTCTGAGCACCAGGTGAAATTCCCATCGCTCCTCACAACTCCATCTAGCATCTCTAGCAACCTTTGTCCTCCTGGTGAGCCCCCCGGAACCCTTTTTGCAACATGGTCGGATGTGCCCGAAAGTCAGGCTTCTCGAATATCCCAGCGCACACAAAAGGAAAATTACCTTTCCGCCGGAATGTAGGATCATCCACCCAACAGTTAAGATTGGAGGTGGGCCAATGAGCCCGAGAGCTGGTTAGTATACTCCATTCAAGTCGAGGCAGAGAGACGTCCTGGGTTCAGACATTTGTCGGGACGTGCTGAGAGAACTTCGTTTCAGAGCACCGTCGACAACCTGGTGTCGCCAGCACGATCCTAGGGCACAATCTTTTCTGGAGGGTGTGCCCGACGAGTGGCTCTACCCCGACTTTTAAGGTTGCATGGAGGCTAAATGAGCTACATGATGCTGCCACCCGCTGCAGATTGTACTACATGAGGTGCATTTCAAACTTTAGGAGCGGACTTGTGGTGGCCGTGGTTAGGGACCAGAGAACGAAATCTTCTTTTGACTTCTGGTCGTAACTGCAGATACCAATTGTTCACAGGCACCCTAAGGGATCTAAAGACGTGATGAATATGCACTTGGATCGTGGAACTGATGATTTGTGTCAGTAGTATGGTGGCTATTGCAAGCACAATGTAGCAGATGTTGTCACAAAGTTTATTTTACCGTTGGAATAGGCTATATCTGGGTTGTCTACAATACAATATGATATAGGTTACTTTTCATTCATCATTACTTTTTAATTTCACTACTTTTTAATTTGACTACTTTCATTTTGACTACTTTTCAATTTTCATCTACATTTCAACATTCAGTTTACTTTACAATTCAGTTACGATTTTTGAATTCATTTTCATTCATTTTTTGCATTCATTTTTTGAATTCATTTTCATTCATTTTTTGAATTCATTTTTTGAATTCATTTTCATTCATTTTTTGAATTCATTTTCATTCATTTTTTGAATTCATTATTTTGCATTTTACAATGATTGAATTCATTTACAATGATTGAATTCATTCACATTTTTCTTTGAATTCAATTCACATTTTTCTTTGAATTCAATTCACATTTTTCTTTGAATTCAATTCACATTTTTCTTTGACAATTTCCAATAATTTTGCAACCCAATTTGATTTTACCTTGGACATTCCATTCTAGTTACATGAACCACTTTCTTAATCACTTACAATCCACACTAAAATCTACAACATTCCCGATTGAATCATAATCCATATAGAATCTCATCTCATTTTTTATCATTCTCTCTATCTACACAACCTAATTCTAAAATTAAAACATTCCAGTCGTACTCGTTACCTCCCATCTAACATTCTTTAGTTCATCGCTCGCGCAAACCTCTCCGTTGACACTCCCCCCGCCAACCTCTCTCCCACCATCCTCTCCTCAGAATTGTCACTTTTCAATCCTCGCAACAATGCCTATGCTAAAAATACATTTTCGTCCGTAACAACACCACATACTTCACCAACTCTCTTCGCTACATTACGTTACCCTCGGTAAAGCAGGCACTCGTTCCTCAGTTTGCACACCATACAACTTCCATTGATTAGCGAATTAATTTTCTGTCTTTAATTTACGATAACCCTTGTACATGGCCGCATTATTAGCTGCCCAACACGTTGACTCTAGTGTCTTCTGACCGCAAGTGGAGAGAGCTTTGTGCCCTCGTGCCCCCATCCCATCCCCAAACCCAATTTCATTTGGCTATAGAGTTCTAGGCGCACATCAGAAACATTTTTTTCTGACTTCCGGCCGCTCCCTATTCTGAACGCAAGATCCGACCTTCTATACGTGGAGACAAAAAATATGTGGCCGCAAAAAATGTACCCAATTTTTGCAGTCTTCCAAAAGATATAAATTAGACATGATGCCCAGCTGCAGTTTTCAGAACCAAACTAAACAACCATGGTATACTTAGCATCGCTAGCTGTTGCTGCCTCCACGCTTGTCTCTTTGGCCGCGTCCAAAAGTGTCGACTGCTTGGTCAATGGTGAGACTGTTGCAACCGTTGATCTTGACTCGGGAGAGTGTCCTTTTACGGTTCCAGCGCAATATCCCGCTGAGTTCAGCTACGAGGCCTCCGACAACTACAATGTGACCTTTTACTATGCCACAGTGAAGGGAAACAGCTACTACACGGACATCGAGAACGCTGGCAACGCCGTTTCGGTGCCTGCAAACGCCTTGTACGGGGGGCCCGGTGCCTCCCTCTACCAGGTCACGGCAGAAAGCACCCCCAAGAACGCAACATTGGCAAGCAAAAGAAGATTGTGGGGCTACAAGCCTCTTTTGAAGAGGAACGAAGTCAACGACTTTGTCTCCACCTTGAAGACAAATGGTGGGTCGCCAGTGGGAGTGTCTCTCTCCGTTGTCGACTCGCAAAACCCTTCCAATGTCCAGCAATCTACTAGCACAGCAACCACGATCGAGACTAAGATCATTACCATCACCTCTTGTTCTGAAGATAAATGCCAGGAAAGTACGGTTCCAGCTACTTTGGGTCCTACCACTGTTACTTTAGTTGATTCGACTACTGTTTATACTACGTGGTGTCCACTTACTGCAACCACCCCAGTACCTATTTCCAGTGAAATTTCGAGTGTTCTGTCGAGTGTTCAATCCACTGTTCCATCTCTGACTATTCCATCGTCGAGTTTCACAAGTGAGTCGTCCTCGGTGCTTTCTTCGACTGTTACATCTTCGAGTGCACCTGGTTCGTCATCAGTTCCCTCCTCGAGCGAAATTTCAACGGCTTCATCTTCATCCTTGCCAGTGTCCTCTACCCCAGGTTTGTCAACTGAATCTTCGACTGTTCCAAAGTCTTCGACTGGATCTTCGTCTGTCCCAGAGTCTTCGACTTCTGGCTCCAGTTCGATTCCAGAATCTTCGACTTCTAGTTCCAGCTCGATTCCTGAATCTTCGACTTCTAGTTCGGTTCCAGAACCTTCAACCTCCAGTTCGACTCCAACCTCAACGGTCCCTGGTTCTTCTACCCCAGAGTCTTCAACAAACTCTGCTTCCTCTTCATCGCAGTCCTCTTCTGGCACATCTACTTTAGTTTCTTCTCCATCTTTGACTACAACCACATCGTTTTACACTACAATTGTGACCATCACTTCCTGTTCCGACAACAAGTGTCACGAAACTACTGTTCCTGCTACTCCTGGAACCACTACTGTTACTACGAGTGGAGTAACTACTGTTTACACTACTTGGTGTCCACTTACTGAATCTAGTACTTCAGAGTCTAGTGCTTCAGTTTCTAGTACTCCAGTTTCTAGTACCCCAGCTTCTAGCACTCCAGTTTCTAGTGAATCTAGTACTCCAGCTTCTAGCACTCCAAAGTCCAGTACTCCAGCTTCTAGCACTCCAAAGTCCAGTACTCCTGCTTCGAGTACTCCAGAGTCTAGCACTCCTGCTTCGAGTACTCCAGAGTCTAGCACTCCTGCTTCGAGTACTCCAAAGTCCAGTACTCCAGTTTCTAGTACTCCAGTTTCCAGTGAGTCTAGTACTCCAGTTTCTAGCACTCCAGAATCAAGCACTCCAGCTTCTAGCACTCCAGAATCAAGCACTCCAGTTTCGAGCACTCCAGTTTCTAGTACTCCAGTTTCGAGCACTCCAGTTTCTAGTACTCCAGTTTCTAGTACTCCAGTTTCTAGTACCCCAGCTTCTAGCACTCCAGTTTCTAGTGAATCTAGTACTCCAGCTTCTAGCACTCCAAAGTCCAGCACTCCAGTTTCTAGTACCCCAGTTTCTAGTACTCCAACTTCAAGCACCCCAGAAACTAGCACTTCAGCTTCTAGCACTCCAAAGTCCAGTACTCCTGAGTCTAGCATTCCTACTTCAAGCGCTCCAGTTTCTAGTGAGTCTAGTACTCCAGCTTCGAGCACTCCAAAGTCTAGCACTTCGGAATCAAGCACTCCAGTTTCTAGTACTCCAGAATCTAGTATTCCAGTTTCTAGTACCCCAGCTTCTAGCACTCCAGTTTCTAGTGAATCTAGTACTCCAGCTTCCAGCACTCCAAAGTCCAGCACTCCAACTTCGAGTACTCCAGCTACAACTACCCCAGAAGATTTTACAACTACAACCACCTACTCAACCACAATTATAACTGTTACTTCCTGTTCTGACAACAAGTGTCATGAGACTACTGTTCCTGCTACTCCTGGTACAACGACTGTTACGACAAGTGGAGTCACTACGGTATATACTACTTGGTGTCCACTTACTTCGACGTCTTCAACCCCAGCCTCTAGCACTTCAGAATCTAGTACTCCAGTTTCTAGTACCCCATTTTCTAGCACTCCAGTTTCTAGTACTCCAAAGTCTAGCATTCCAGTTTCTAGCACTCCAGTTTCAAGTGAGTCTAGTACTCCAGCTTCGAGCACTCCAAAGTCTAGTACTCCAGAGTCTAGTACCCCTGGTTCTAGCACTCCAGTTTCTAGTACCCCAAGTTCTAGTACTCCAGGCTCTAGTACTCCAGAGTCTAGCACTTCTGGTTCTAGTACTCCTGCTTCTAGTACCTCAGGCTCTAGCACTCCAGGTTCTACTTCAAGCACCCCCGCTTCTAGTACCCCAATTTCGAGCACTCCAAAGTCTAGTACTCCAGAATCAAGTACCCCAGCTTCAAGCACTCCAGTTTCTAGCATTCCAGAGTCTAGCTCTCCAGCTTCGAGCACTCCAGGTTCCAGTATCCCATCATCAACTACCCCAGAAGATTTCACAACCACAACCACCTACTCAACTACAATTATAACTGTTACTTCCTGTTCTGACAACAAGTGTCACGAGACTACTGTTCCTGCTACTCCTGGTACGACTACTGTCACAACAAGTGGAGTTACTACTGTCTACACTACTTGGTGTCCGCTTACCTCGACTTCGTCTACTCCAGCTTCGAGCACTCCAGCTTCTAGTACTCCAGTTTCCAGCACTCCAGAGTCAAGCACTCCAGCTTCTAGCACTCCAAAGTCCAGTACTCCAGGTTCGAGCACTCCAGAATCTAGCACTCCAGCTTCTAGCACTCCAGAGTCTAGTACTCCTGCTTCTAGTACCCCAGGTTCTAGCACTCCAGTTTCTAGTACCCCAAGTTCTAGTACTCCAGGCTCTAGTACTCCAGGTTCTACTACTTCTGGTTCTACTACTCCAGGTTCTTCTTCAAGCACTCCAGGTTCTAGTACCCCAGCTTCAAGCACTCCAAAGTCTAGCACTTCGGAATCTAGCACACCAGCTTCTAGTACCCCAGGTTCTAGTACCTCTGGTTCTACTACTCCAGGTTCTAGCACTCCTGCTTCCAGCACTCCAGGTTCTACTACATCTGGCTCTACTACTCCAGGTTCTGCTTCAAGCACTCCTGCTAGTAGTACACCAGCTTCGAGTACTCCAGAATCTAGTACCCCAGCTTCAAGTACTCCAAAGTCCAGCACTCCAGTTTCTAGCACTCCAGAATCCAGTTCTCCAGTTTCGAGTACTCCAGTTTCTAGCACTCCAGGAACTTTAACAACAACTACCGCCACCTCCACCACAATTATCACAATCACTTCGTGTTCTGATAACGGCTGCCACGAAACTACTGTCCCTGCGACACCAGGCACTACTACAGTTACAACTAGTGGTTTAACTACTGTTTACACAACCTGGTGTCCTCTTACATCCACTTCGTCAACTCCTGGTTCTAGCACTCCTGGTTCAAGTACTCCAGCTTCGAGCACTCCTGGTTCAAGCACTCCAAAGTCTAGCACTCCAGAGTCTAGTACTCCAGCATCGAGCACTCCAGCATCGAGCACTCCAAAGTCTAGCACTCCAGAGTCTAGTACTCCAGCTTCGAGCACTCCAGCATCGAGCACTCCAAAGTCTAGCACTCCAGAGTCTAGTACTCCAGCATCGAGCACTCCAGCTTCTAGTACTCCAGGTTCTAGTACTCCAGCTACAAGCACTCCAGGTTCTAGCATTCCAGGTTTTAGTACCCCTGCTTCTAGCACTCCAGGTTCTAGTGCTCCAGCTACAAGCACTCCAGGTTCTAGCATTCCAGGTTCTAGTACCCCTGCTTCTAGCACTCCAGGTTCTAGTACTCCAGCTACAAGCACTCATGGCTCTACTACTTCTGGTTCTACCACTCCTGGCTCTACCACTCCTGGCTCTACCACTCCTGGCTCTACCACTCCTGGCACTTCAAGTCACCCAGAAACAACCACTCCAGGTACTCCTACTACGACAACTGTTTCTTCAACCACAATCATAACCATCACCTCATGTACCAATGACAAGTGCCATGAAACTACGGTTCCTGCCACTCCAGGTACGACAACTGTGACAACTAGTGGTTTCACAACTGTTTACACTACTTGGTGCCCACTTACTTCAACTACGCCTGAAACTACCCCAGCTACCCCAACAACTCCAGCTACACCAGGTACTCCAGGTACTCCAGGTACTACCCCTGCTACCCCTGCTACCCCTGCTACCCCAACAACTCCAGCTACGCCAGGAACTGCACCAGCTACACCAGCTACCCCTGCTACCCCAACAACTCCAGCTACGCCAGGAACTACACCAGCTACACCAGCTACCCCTGCTACCCCAACAACTCCAGCTACGCCAGGAACTACACCAGCTACACCAGCTACCCCTGCTACCCCAACCACACCAAAGGGTACCACTGAAACTACTCCAGCTACGTCTGTGACTACTCCAGCTACTCCAACTACGCCTGCTACTCCTGAGACTTCTCCTGCTACACCAACAACCCCAGGTACCACACCAGGAACCCCAACCACAACTACCGGAACCACTACCACCATTGTGACCATCACTTCTTGTTCTGACAACCAATGTCATCTGACAACTGTCCCAGCAACTCCAAGCGAAACCACAATCACAACAAGTGGCTCCACCACTGTGTACACTACTTGGTGCCCAATTACTACTCCAGTTACTCCAGAGGTTATTGTAATCACACCAGGGACCCCAGCTACTCCAACTACTCCAAAGGGTACCACCGAGTCTACTCCAATTACATCAGGAACTACTCCAGCTACCCCAACTACTCCAGCTACGCCAGAAACTACTCCAGCTACTCCAACTACACCAAAGAGTACTACCGAGTCCACTCCAGCTACACCTGAAACTACTCCAGCTACTCCAACTACTCCAGGAACCACTCCAGGAACACCAACTACTCCAGGAACCACTCCAGGAACACCAACCACGACCACTGGTACCATTACCACGATTGTAACCATTACCTCTTGTTCTGACAACCACTGTCATCTGACTACCGTGCCAGCAACTCCAAGCGAAACTACAATCACCACGAGCGGTACCACCACTGTGTACACTACTTGGTGTCCAGTTACTACTCCAGTTACTCCAGAGACTGTTCCAGTTACAACGGAGACTACTCCAGCTACCACAACTACTCCAAAGGGTACTACTGAGACAACCCCAGTTACATCAGGAACTACTCCAGCTACCCCATCTACTCCAACTACGCCAGAAACTACTCCAGCTACGCCAGCTACGCCAGGTACCCCAGGAACCACTCCAGCTACTCCAACTACTCCAGGAACTACACCAGGCACACCAACCACAACTACTGGCACCACTACCACCATTGTGACCATCACTTCTTGTTCTGACAACCACTGTCATCTGACAACTGTCCCAGCAACTCCAAGCGAAACCACAATCACAACAAGTGGCTCCACCACCGTGTACACAACATGGTGTCCAGTTACCACTCCAGTTACTCCAGAG
Source organism: Kodamaea sagamina (assembly GCA_030556545.1). Lineage (NCBI taxonomy): Eukaryota > Fungi > Ascomycota > Pichiomycetes > Serinales > Debaryomycetaceae > Kodamaea > Kodamaea sagamina. The sequence goes on along the minus strand of JAKTUG010000024.1, from coordinate 13,072 downwards.
ACTGTTCCAGTTACAACGGAGACTACTCCAGCTACTCCAACTACACCAAAGGGTACCACTGAAACAACTCCATCTACGCCAGAGACTACTCCGGCAACCCCAACTACACCAAAGGGTACCACTGAAACCACTCCAGCTACTCCTGCGACTACACCAGCTACACCAACTACACCAACTACACCAGCTACATCTGTGACTACTCCAGTCACCCCAGCTACTCCAAAGGGTACCACTGAGACTACTCCTGTGACTACCCCAGTTACTCCAGGCACACCAACCACTACTACTGGTACCACTACCACGATTGTAACCATCACTTCTTGTTCTGACAACCAATGTCATCTGACAACTGTCCCAGCAACTCCAAGCGAAACAACGATCACTACAAGTGGCTCCACCACTGTGTACACTACTTGGTGTCCAGTTACTACACCAGTAACGCCAGAGACTGTTCCAGCCACTCCAGTGACTCCAGAGACTACTCCAGCTACTCCAACTACTCCAAAGGGTACAACTGAAACCACTCCGGTAACTACCCCAGTTACTCCAGGGACTACTCCAGCTACTCCAAAGGGTACCACTGAGACAACTCCAGTTACTACTGTGACTACACCAGCTACACCAACCACACCGGTGACTACACCAGCTTCTCCAACCACTCCAAAGGGTACTACTGAGACTACTCCAGCTACGCCAGAGACTACACCAGCTACTCCAACTACACCAGCTACCCCAATTACACCAGCTACCCCAATTACACCAGCTACATCTGTGACTACTCCAGTCACCCCAGCTACTCCAAAGGGTACCACTGAGACTACTCCTGTTACACCAGTGACTACTCCAGCTACCCCAGTCACATATGCCACCACAACAAGTCACGTTACAGTCACTTCTTGCTCGGACAACAAGTGTCAAGAGACAACTGTTCCTGCTACTCCAAGTCCTACTACTATCACCTCCAACGGCGCAACAACTGTTTACACTACCTGGTGTCCAGTTACCACCCCAGCTGCTCCAACCTCCCCAGCGTCCCCAGTAGTTGCTACTACTCCTACTCCGGCTGCTCAAGGCGAGAGTACTCCAGCTACCCCAGCTACCCCAGCTACCCCAGCTACTCCAACAGCTGCAGCAGCACAATCACCAGAAGGCACCCCAACTGCTCCAACTCCTTCAGCTGCTGCTCCAGGAGAGAGTAAACCAGCCTCTCCAGCTTCGCCAGAAGGTACTGCCCCTCCTGCCCCTGTTGCTCCTCAATCTGAGACCCCAGCAACCACTTTAGCCACCCAGGTCGTTCCTACTGTGTCTACTAGTGGGCACGCTACTGTTGCTGCACAATCTGTGGCACCAGTGATAAATACTTACGACAATATGGCTGGCTCCAATAAGGCATCATTACTCGCCTTGGTCGTGGTTCCGTTGGCATACCTCATATAAGGAGCATTAGCAGAGCTTTAAAGCAGACATCCTTCATATTTTCTGTTATTGGATGTATTCCACTAGGGTTTTAAATTCCTTCGTCGCTTCAATGCTTGTTCCTTCGCATTACTTTTTGAGTATCCTCTTGTATTATTATCAGGAATGTGCTAGCACGCTCCAACTATTTATTATAAAATTCTACACCTCTTTTCCTTCGCTTCGGTACTGACCGAAATTTAATATAGATTTGCATTATAAGTACTTTACCTGTTTTGAAGTAGATGATGGCTGCAAAAGCACCATCAAAAGTAATTAATGGCTGCAAATCCTGCAAAAAAACATCCCGATTGGGAAATGTCGCAAGAAATGTCGCGCGCGACACATGCAAGCTGTGATTTTGGATCGTGAGGCAAGTTTGCTGGTTTCACACCAGCATTCCTGAGGATTTACCGCCGTTGTAGCAGACTATTGGGGAGCTCTTAAATAGCTTGGGGTGCGGCCATTTCCAGTCGCGTCAGAAGAAAACAAACAAGCATTCCTGTTTCTGACCACAAAACGAAAGGCTAAGACTGCTAAAAACCCAGGTGCTCGTCACTGGCGCCCTCGATCCCAGCATTTTATCCGATTAGAGCACTAAAGGACACACAATTCAAGTACACTAGGCAAAACAGTGACCTCGACAAGAATTTCAAAGAATTGAAAGGCATTGTCGAAAAAATTGGAGAGACAATAGGTTTGCACCACCACGCGCGTTTTCGCTTATTCGGCCTTGCCAAAGTGATTTATGTATGGGTCTTTCGGAAGAACATAGACGAGACGCTGGCCATGGCCTATGGCGATGCTAGTTGCAGGCTTGACAGCTCTAAACTGTGTGGAACCGCCCTGCCACCTCTTGTGCTTGCCCTCCCATCGCCCACACAGCCATCACAGGGCAGCAACGCAGCTTTGTGAGTCCCTGGAATAGGAGTGGTAGCCGGCCGTGGTGTACAAGGCCGTACAATCCCAGCAAATTTGTTTGTTTTGGCCCAATTGTACGTGAATGTAGCAGATCGGGTGTGCCGTCAATGTACGATCTCGCACTTTGTGAAAGCAGGGTGATGTTGCTAAAATGCACCTAATCTCGACTACCCAAGTCAACTAGCTTCTTGAAACGCACTAGACCAGAAAATGGAAGCATGTTGGATGTTCGCCAGTCTAGCATGGGTATTAGACTTTTCCACACCAACCAAACGTCCAGCATTCAGCCCATAAAATCAAAAAGTGCATTGTGACAGCCGATGTGTTTGTGTTTGTGTATTACAGGATCCTGCATTAACAATAACTGCAAAAGCGGAAACGACGTTAATTATGTTGCATTTTTTGGGCATTTGAGAAATCGTTTTGCAGCATATAAAGGGAGACGAATCCTCTCTTCCGGGATTTCACTCTTTAGTTTAAACCGTCCAACTCCTTACATTCGTTTACCAACATGAAGTTTTCCGCCTTATTATCCTTGGCTGTTGTTGCAGTCTCCACTGCTCAGGCTGGTCCAGTTTCTGGATTCGGCAACTCCACCCAAGTCGTAGTTGAAGAGACCAGCACCATCTACAGCACCTACTGCCCTGAGGAAGCTTCTAAGTCTGCCGAGGCTTCTTCTTTGACTACTTTTGTCACCACTGTCACTATCAACGACATCGTCACCCTGTACACTACTATTTGCCCAATTTCTGAGGTTGCTTCCACCCCAGCTAAGCCAACTAGCCCAGTTGCTCCAGCAACTTCCACCCCAGCCAAGCCAACTACTGCTGCTCCATCCACCCCAGCTGCTCCATCTACTTCCACCCCAGTGAAGCCAACTACCGTTGCTTCATCCTCGGTCCCAGCCAAGACTTTGCCAAAGCCTGTTGACGAGATTGTCACCGTTTCTACTTTGGAAACTGGATACACCACTTACTGCCCAGAATCTGGCTTGGAACATGCTTCGACTCCAGTCACTCCAGGTCCAGTTGTTTCTACTCCTGCTGTTCCAGTTAAGGTTGTTTCTACTCCTGTTGTTCCAGCTCCAGCTTCTTCCGTTCCTGTTGTTCCAGCTAAGGTTGTTTCTACCCCTGTTGTTCCAGCTCCAGTTTCCTCCACTCCAGTTGTCCCAGCTCCAGTCTCCTCCACTCCAGTTGTCCCAGCTCCAGTTTCTTCCGTTCCAGTTGTCCCAGCTCCAGTTTCTTCTCCAGTTGTCCCAGCTCCAGTTTCTTCTCCAGTTGTCCCAGCTCCAGTTTCTTCCGTTCCAGCTGTCCCAGCTCCAGTTTCTTCCCCAGTTGTCCCAGCTCCAGTGTCATCCGCTCCAGCTCAACTCACTACCACCATCACTAGCATTGTCTACGCTACTATTTCCACCACCACCACTCACACCTCTCTCGCTCCAGTGGCCACCACTACCGCTAACTCGACCATTCCAGCCCTGTCGACCCTTGCCGTCCACTCGACTTCCTCCAACTCCACTGGTTTCGTCTTCCCATCTAGCACTGCCTCCGTTTTCGAAGGTAAGGCTGACTTCTTGGGTGTCCCAGCTTATGCTTTTGCCTTGATCCCATTGGCCTACTTGTTGTAAGCTTAAAGATATTATTATAATTATCTAGCAGCAAAGCTTTCTGGATAGCAAGCACATTTTCAACCTTACCTTTCATTTCTGAAGATCATGATTTCTAACTGGTGTATATTATACTACGAGTTGATCATTTCAGTTTTTCGCAGCCAATTTTTAACTAGTTTTAATTCCAATTGATGTGTTTGTCCAACATTGTAAGAGTTGCTCAATTTATTGAGTGACAAAGAATTAGTGTGAGGTGAGCGTAAGTACTTGAGAGGTGTTGTAGAGATTTTATAAGAGGAAGAATTAAAAGTGTAAGGTTGTTATACACTGTGAATACAAAAATTGAAATACTGAATTACATCGAATCGGTGAAAAACAAAAACAAAAACTTCAAAAACTGTTGGTTGTTTTTACAGAGTAAAAAAATGACAGATGTTTGCAGACCAGCAAATGAACTTCCCTCATTCATTAAAACATGGATACGCAACTACTCATCCTTCACAACCTCAAGTATTCTCAAAAACCTTAAAATTGTTAGTATTTAATCAAACAAGATACCACTTCATTTCGTGTTAGTTGATTTCAAGCTCCGCCCAGGTAATATCTTAGGACGTATCATGACGATAACGCATAAAGCATAATCATTTGTGGTTTGCAAGTTCACATACGTTTTCAATGGAAAGAAAAGTGTTGAAGATTTTAAACTTCTCCTACAAATTTTTCAATGGAATTTAGGTGGTTTGAGAATTTCACTCGTGACATAAATTACGCATAGAAAACCTAAACAAGAGCTGTGTGGTATTGATCCAACTCAGAGAGCCAGTTAGACAAAACATCGACTTTCCGTATCACCTCGACCGGCCCACACAAGTCATCTTCTTCAGCATTTTCGATTGTTGAACTCAATATACCTTGTTGTGTGTTTTGGATAGATTCTTCGTTTAACTTATCATTCTTGACGTTGAGCGCCGTTGTATCGTTCAATTCTGCTCTCTGCTCGAAAGCAATTTGATCCTTTTGTGAAAGTTCATGCTTGGCTTGTGGAGGGATGCTTGAATGTATGTACTGGAGCCATAGGTCTGCCAGTCTCAACACTTCTGTTTCTGTATTCGACTTCTCGATCCTGTAAAAAAAGCGCGACGCAACTTTATTCTGGCTGGCAGAGCCCAGTTGGCGTGGACGGTCAATCTCCATGGCATCTGGCTCAAATACGTCCTTGGCTTGAGATGATTGAATATTAATAAGTGTCGCCATCTTCATGTTGTAATACACATCCTTTGAATTCAATGTTAAGGGAATTATGGAGTTTCTGGTGTTCTCTGATATAATTACCTGCTGCTCATAGTCGAGCTTTATGTTTTGCAACTTTCCCGTAATGACCAACTTCTTCAACTGCTGTTCCAACTCCTCTTGTGACACCTTCAACTTGTTTTGAAGGAAATCAAAACGGATAACACTGTAAGCCTTCAAATAGTTTTTAATCAGTTTAGCTCTCAAATTGATGACAATTTGCTTTGATGCATGTGCAAAAATGTCATCCTTAGCCAAAGGATCCAGAGATTGCTCGATTAAACTGATAATTTCTTTCAGTTTTGCCAAGTTGGATTCATCATAAGCTTTGATGAGAAGTAACAACTGTGTATACTCCGGCAAGGACGAATATGTGTTTGTTTCCTGAGACTCAAACGGGTTGAACTGGTTTTCCGTCAACAACGAACACAAGGTGAGGTACTTTAAAATCTTCTTTTTCAATGAAGAACCAGCTTCGTCGTAACTGTTGAAAGACTCGTAAAACTCCAAACGAGCCTTTTCGTAGTTACCTCTGTAAAATTGGATTTTAGCCCCACACTCTTGAATCACACCAATTAACTTTGGGTGCGTCACAGCGGTTGTGATTTTTAAACTCTTTTTGTATAATTGATTCAACTTGGGCAAGTTAAGTGGTTTCATTAGCGATAAGTACTCGATTTCAGCCGCAATCACGTCCAACAAGTACAGTTTCTTGCTGAACTCAGACACAGTGTCGAGTTTCAGGTGTATTTCTTCAATCAAAGGTTTGCACTGTGCATACTCGCCATTTTCCAAGTGCTGCTTCAATCTATTCACGTTTATTCTCAACCAAAGACGGTCGTATCCTGCGGACGGGGAAGTGCTGTTCAAGAACTCCAATACAATACCATAAAGGCTGTTGACAAAGGTCACATTTCCCGTTGTGGAGTAGTTGTGCACTATTTTAGATATCGAGTCCTCTCCATAAGGTCCTTTGACTTGGGGCAATACCACAATCAACCCTTTTAAGTAGTCCAACGCCTGGTCGTACTCTGCTGCATTGAATGAAATCTTCACCAACTGCTTGTAAGACTTGAACACATACTCGATGTCTTCAGCTTCAGTTACTTGGAGGTGGGTTATAGCCTTCAATGCGTCTATTGCAGCACTCGTGTCGTCGTACTTCAATCCCTTGGCTGTAAAGTATTTGGTTTCTAACAGGGAGTCTTCCTCATCGCCATCTTCTTCAATGTCGTTTGCAGTGATTTCATCAGCCTCGTCTTCTTCTTCATCAAACTCGAATTCATAAGATTCTTCACTGTAAAAGTCTTCGTCTGACATTATGTTGATTACCCTATTTGCCTTTAATTTTTGTTTTTAGGTTGAGGATTTTGGTTTGAGATTACGAATGGAGATGCAAGAAAGACAAGAAAGGTTTGGGTAAGTGAGTGGAGAGTTCAGAAATGGTGATTAGTATTTCTTAGTGTTGTTCTACATGTTTAATCAATGCCTTTAGCTTTGTTTACTTTTATAAAAAGTAATAGAAGGTTAGAAGATGCTTTCATATCTCTCCAATACTCTTCAAGCTCATGGTCCTTTAGACTTTAACACTGTTGATAAAATATCTACCAAATGAGATATTCGAATAGATTGTCTGCCTGGGTTGCAACCAGTGGTAACTACCAGAAGTAGTACCATGTTTTGACTGAGATAGACTAAGAGTTTCAAGACATATTCATGGATTTATTCCTGCAGACCTACCTCTTATCTATTACGTTAAACTCACCATCTCACTACTCATTATTCTACTGTGTTTCTCTAATTTGATTGGGAGGACTAAATAAATCTTAAACCTCATTCCTGAAATCATTTGCAGCTATTTTGAAAATTAGTATGAGTTTAATGGAAATGAGGAAGAACGATGATTGAAACAACGCAAAACGAATGAATTGGATTGTGTAACTCTGTAACAGATAGATGAAGTAACTGTTTTCAATTGAAGGTGTGAGGGCCACTGGTGTGCCTCGAGGACACCAGCTACGCTGAAAGACTAGTTGATGACTAACAAAGAAACAAAGGAATTATGTACTAGGATGACAAAAAAATAGGAACTAATTTCACGAAGACTAGGATATATAAACTTACAGAGGAATGTGGGGTCTCTTGGCCAAGAATGAGTAGAGGAATTCCGAATAGAAAGGGTCATATCCTCGTTTTATTTAGTTCCGTAGTTCAATAGAAGATACTTAAGCTGTGTTATCAGTCACTACCCTCCCCAACAGAAAGAAATATATGAGATAGACAGAACGATTAGTAATTATGTAGATGCTTCAAGTTACAATAACACGATAATTTGTACTAGCACTTGAACGCTTGTTACAACAAAACGTCTTTATTGGTTAGTATTTGCAATTTGTAGACCATTTAACACCACCAATATAGATACCCCATGGTACTCTAGTTTAAATGTCACCCTTTACTACTTCCATAAAACCAAACTTCCCAAATCTCCAAAATTACTGTGAAATTCGGAATTCGCGCAAATACACCGAGTTAAGCCAACTCAGATAACGGTCCCCCATTCATAACCATGTGTTCACTCATATTACTTTCACGTACTCTTCACTTCAAAGATGGTGCCACAGTTCAACTCCGTAGATACAATACACTGGGAGAAGACATCCACCTTTTTAGCGAATTTTCCCAGCGAAAATCGTGGAATGCTAGCGATTCAAATCAATTGTGGCAGCGAGTTTTGTTTGATTAATAAGACCACTCAATTTGTCAGCAGGCTGTCGAACACTATTTAAACATCACAATTGGCCTGGCAAAATTATCAACTCAAACCCAAGATGACAATCGCAGGTCTTAAAGACACCAACCTCTTCAAACCAATTAAACTCAATGACTCGGTTACGTTGAAAACGAGAGTTGTGTTGCCTCCATTAACCAGAATGAGGGCTACAGAAGACCATGTGCCAACCGATTTGATGTTGGACTACTATGATGAACGTTCACGTGAGGAAGGGTCCTTGACCATTGCCGAAGCTACATTTCCAAGAGCAGAAGCAGTAGGGCTCGGACGCGCACCAGGAATCTGGAATGAAACACAAGTTAAAGCTTGGCGCAAGATAACAGATAAGGTGCACGAAAACAAGTCCTTCATTGCGCTGCAATTTTGGGAAATGGGTTCCATGGCTGATGTGGACTTGCTTACAAAGGAAAACCACAAGTACAAGTCTGCTTCTGCGGTGTATGCTAGCGACGAGGAGAAGGAGAAGGCTGAAAAGGCCAAGAATCCATTGACACCACTCACAAAAGAAGAGATCCAGGCTTTCATCAAGGACTACGGTAATACTGCTTACAATGCTATCCATAAAGCAGGATTTGACTTTGTTGAGATTCACGGTGCCCACGGATACCTTTTTGACCAATTTTTCCACTCCAACACAAACAAGCGCACTGACGAGTACGGAGGAAGCATTGAAAATCGCTCGAGGTTTTTCTTTGAGGTTGTGGATGAAGTCATCAGCAGAGTAGGTATCGAGCACGTTGCTGCGCGTATTTCTCCATGGGCCAGTTTAGGTGCGTCTCCCGGTGCCAAGGCAGACCCACACCCTATTGCACAGTTTGGGTACATTGTCAGCGAGCTCGAAAAGCGTAGAAAGAAGCACGGTGGGTTCGGGTACCTCAGTATCGTGGAGCCTCGCGTGAACGGCCATCTTGACCTTGCAAAGGAAGAAATCGTGGGATCCAACGAGTTCATCTTTGAGATTTTCAAGGGTACCATCGTTCGTGCTGGTAACTTTGGACACGAACAAGAAGCGTTGGTGGAGGCGGTTGATGCAGACGACCGTACGTTGATTGCAATCGGCCGTCACTTTATTTCAAACCCAGATATTAACAACCGTTTGCGTAACGAGCACCCATTGACTGATTACGATAGATCTACCTTTTATCTTCACACCCAAGAGGGATACAATACGTTTGGTGCGTATGGGGAGGCAGAGAGGGATTCTCTTAAGGCAAAAGATGTGCATCCAAAGGCTTTGGCTTAGATAAACTTTTAGATTTTAGACTCGAGGATTTAGCTTTTGCAGCCATTGTAGGAAGGTAGAGTGATTTCTAAATGTAGATTGGGATGCCAGAACATGATAAGAGAATAATGAGTGAATGTGTAGATTAAATAGAGGTACCTATTGTGAAGATAACTCACTAAAGAGAGCACTTTTAGCCTGGTGAAGATATTGGTAATTATTGAGATGGAAAAGTCTTACCACGGATTGCTGAACTGTAAGGGGCATAATAATGAAGCTGATGAGTGGAAATAAATCTCCACCCTCTAAAAGGTGTGAACAATGGATTTGAACTCGTCTACTGCGAAGATATGAGCATGAAATTGAAAAACAAGTAGATGCAACTTTACACTTGAAACAGAGAGAACTATCAGCATTAAACTGACACCAAAAAAAAAACAAGTTGAATTTCAACAATAGAATGATAAACAGAAACTCCTAGCTAAAGAGTTGCCATTCTATTCGTATCGTCACATCCAAGAGCATTCAAAAAAAGAATGAAGGAATTGACACGGACAGGAATCGAACCTGCAACCGTTCGATTTGGAATCGAAAACTCTACCATTGAGCCACCGCATCATCCTTGTTATGAAAATGCTGTAAATTGGAGTTGAGCAATTTAACCGTTTCACTTTGCTCAGCCTAAACCTTAACCGGAGCAGCCTTTGTATTCCAACACAGTTTTAACAAATATGGGGCTTCAACCGACAACTCTGGGTTGTTAAGTACCATCTACAAAATCAGCATCCTCTATATTACCAAATCTTTTCAACCTTCTTTAAAATATTCTCCTTCAATGCTCAACTCACTCCAACTATACAACTTCTCACTAGAACAATAGTGCTATAAAAAAAAGTTGATGTCACATTCCCCCAACACACCAAATCACCCTTGAAAAGTATGAAAAAACGTTAGCAACCCAGTTGCAATTACAACTCAAGTTGCTGAGACCTACCTGTCAGTCCTTCCACAAATCCTCGTCATAAATTTTTGAAACTAAACCAAAGCAACTGAAGAAAAAGAGGGATTGTTGGAGAAAACGAACAGAAGTTCTTGTAACGTGCTTCCATTGGCACGCCAACAGCAGCGTTCCCAGATTGCAGAACTTGGTAGTTTCATAATTACTCCTCAGAATGACTCAACTTCGGCTCAGGAGTTAAAAGGGATTAGAATAGAGTTGCCTTTGAATTATCATTCCCACATGAACAAACCCATGCCCAGGCCAACTCAAACTTAAAGTCGCAGTTTTTCTAGTTTTTCAAGTTTCCAATTACATGTGCGTCAATGCTCCCCACAAGCATATCCCCCACCCCGTTAGCTGCCCCCACACGTACATCCCACGCTAATGTATGCGCACCAGCTCCAAATACGTGGGTGCAAAATTATAATTACAAAACCCCCCTGGACCCCCACTTCTCAAGAAGAGGCAGAAAAACAAGCCCCGGCCACAATGGAGCTGGAGCACATCAAGTGAATGGTGCAGTTAGCCATGGGTAACCCAGAATGAAAAAAGTTCGCCCAGTCTCTTCAACACTCTAAACAAAAGAGGGAGGTTCACATGAAAAGCTTAAGAGCCCAAAACGCACTGAGGACCAGGAGCACTGAACTCATTAGTGAAAAAGGAGAATCCAGAGATCTGAATTAGTGACACCGCAACCAGATCTTCAAATGGCGAAAGGACCTACAAATTCGCAGGGCTCCATGTATGGTTGCTCCGCAAGGTGCTTCCCTTGCCAAAAATAGTTGCCTGTACAATTTTGCAATTTGACTTTAGTTTGACTTTCAGTTTTGTGACAAACTCCAGAGGTCGAAGTTAAAGAGGTCAAGGAATAAAGTGAATGGACAAATGCCCACGTATATTACTATGAAAGGTCATATCTCATTTGCGTTTCTTTTAGCACCAAACCCAACATTACACCAAAGCTGCTAAAGGGGGATCGGCTGTCCCCAAAATTCGGGTATTTTTGTGATCATTCAGACGACAGTATATGGTAGGTCCACTTGAACCGCTGTAGTCCTATGCAGAGCACTATTGCTATGAGGGCCAAGACCACTAGTGCGTAGAAGGTGAGTTTCTCTAGTATTCGTTTCAATTTTTTCTTTCTCTTGGGCAGGTAGGCCCCGGTTTTCGGGAGGGCCTTTTTGGTGTGCAGCGGCCGGACCATGAGCAGCACCGGCACCCTGAGTTTCGCGTACTTGCGCTGCTCCGACGGCTGCACGTCGCCGACCCAGTACGGGGCTAGCATGTTGACGGCGTCGTCCGAGTGCGCCACGTCCTCAAACGCTTCGGTCGCGTCGACCCCTCCGCAGTCGTATAGCACCTCCACGCCCCCCGGGTGGTCGTTCAGGAACGACGTGACGTTGTACACCTTGTTGTATATGATCATCCACAAGTCGTCGGGCTCGTGGTGCTCCAGCACCTCGGCCACACTGAGTATTCGTGCTCGCACCGCCTGTTTCTCTCCCTGTTCGCGCGCCGGCGCCTGTTTCTCTCCACTTTCTCGCGTCGGTGACGCTACCTCGCATGCGGCCTCCCCCACAAAGCTCCTGCTGGACACCGTCACAGGCAAAGACTCCTGTTCTTCGCCCGGCTTCCCTATGTTTACCATTTCTGTTACCACTGGGTTGCTGCTGTACGATCGCAACTTCTCCGTGATTGTGCTCATCTCTTTGTCCTGTTGTGTTCCGCGTATCGTGAAGGTGTGTTTACTCAGGTCCGCTATGCAAAATGCACTCTATTATCATCGACACTGGTCTGTTAAAAAGGGTCTGTGCCTAAAGTATACACTTTTGGTTTTTTTTTGGTGTACTGGGTTGGGGACACGTGACTGTTTATTGCGGTAGCTGTCGGGATTAGGAAAAGGCTCCCAGAACTCACACGACTGCGTGACTGGGCACGTGTGGTGGGAGGGAGTGGAGGTTTCGGAAGGTTGTTTGGTCAGGTAAGCATCACTATGTGAGAAATGTACTATTTAGGTTAAATGTTGAGTCGTTGGTGAGAAAATACTCATTAATATACTCACTCACTTAAACACTACTCTGTAAATTATTTACTCACTTAAGCATTACTCTCTAAGTTATTTATTCACTTAAACACTACTCTCTAAGTTATTTATTCACTTAAACACTACTCTGTAAGTTATTTATTCACTTAAACACGACTCTGTAAGTTATTTATTCACTTAAACACGACTCTCTAAGTTATTTACTCACTTAAGCATTACTCTCTAAGTTATTTACCCACTTAAACACTACTCTCTAAGTTATTTACTCACTTAAACACTACTCTCTAAATTATTTACTCACTTAAACACTACTCTCTAAATTATTTACGCACTCAAACACTACTCTCTAAATTATTTACTCAGTTAAACACTACTCTCTAAATTATTTACTCACTTAAACACTACTCTCTAAATTATTTACGCACTTAAACACTACTCTCTAAATTATTTACTCACTTAAGCATTACTCTCTAAGTTATTTACTCACTTAAACACTACTCTCTAAATTATTTACGCACTCAAACATTACTCTCTAAATCATTAATTGACTTACTCACTAACTCACTTACTCACTCACTCACTTACTCTCTCACTCACTCACTCACTCACTCACTCACTTACTCACTCACTCACTCACTCACTCACTCACTCACTCACTCACTCACTCACTCACTCACTCACTCACTCACTCACTCACCCACTCACTCACTCACTCACTCACTCACTCACTCACTCAC